>CAEGAD010013417.1:0-15750 GCA_903067055.1 Poeciliopsis paucimaculata
ACAAAAAATAAACAACCATGACAGACATATTTAAATAGTTAATAAATGTGCTTCAAATGTAATGCCATTTGAAAACTGAGTTCATTTTCCGATACAATTTAACATAATCTGTCCATCAATATGGCGCCTGTTAGCTGCTACATCCACGGTGCTAACCATGCTAACGTGGATGTTAGCATCCACGTTAGCATGGACGTTAGCATGAAGTACTGCTACCCCGTAGCAGTACTTCGGGGTGCTACGACCCCGAAGTACCCACGGAAGGTGGTTCTGTGGCATAATGCACAGTGATTAATACTATTACAATTTATAACAGTTACGTATTTTTACCTTGACAGCCTTCAGAAAAAAAACTGAGCAAATATTTTGAGGTGGACATCTTGTCTAGCATAGGGCTATCCTAGCCCTCGGCTCTCGCCCAAACACAACAACTTTCTCCCGCTACCCTGAATGTGAACAACGAAATAAAACGGGTACAAAAATGAGGAGATATGGAGGGTTTTTCACCACTAACAAACTGAGCCATGGTGCCAAAACCATTTGCTACGCTAATGGAGTTCGCTAGTAGCATAATAGTTGCGAACATATTTAATGGACAACAGAAGCTATAATATCGTTCTTCATCACAATTAATATTAAAATACGTTACCAACACCGGATTGTCAAAAGTTACTTACCTTTTCTGTAGCCCAACTCTGTTCAGAATCCCAAATAGAGATAACCGTTTCACAAACGTTAGAAAACTGGTGTTGCGTCTTTCTTCCTCCTCCTCTTCCTCACGGTGGCCAAAAATCTTTACTGGCGCGTTTTTGACACTTGACAGTCAAAAGTTTCACTGCCTGAATGTAGCATTTTACTCTGACTTTTAACTCCGATGTCAGAGCCGATTTACACTCCATATAGTTATAAATACTCTATTTAGATTTAATTAGGTTAACACTGAAATATTAACACCGCATTTTTTACTGTGTACATTTGCATGTTTACTTGGATGCATGAAAGAAGGCTTTTTGTTTTTGCCTTTTCATCTGCTGCCTTACTTTTAGGTTGTCATAAATTTTTCATAACTGTGTGCTTCCCCTGGAACCTGCAAAACTAGACTGGTTTGTTTGTACCGAGTCTTGTTTTCCTATCTCCAGTACATGCTGTTACTTCACTACTTGTGACTAAGCCCTTTGTTTTTTTCCTGGAGTTATAAACAAATAAGAATGATGTTGCCAATGTTAGGAATAATTTAAAGGATGCACTGTAGACACACAATCTTTTAGATAAAATCTCTACCTACTTTTTAACCAGACCAGAACTTAGAATCTTGTTAATGTTGCAACTTTGATTTTGTCTAATTTCCTCAGATATTACAAATTAGATTAGAGAAAAAAGGTCAGTCCACACTGGCCTTGTGGATTGAACTCTCATTTGGGGGATTTTATCTCCAAATGAGTTACATGCAGGAGTGTTTATCTGCATTTTATTGTGTTAAAACTAACTTCAATAATAATCAATGCAGACGATAATCTTCCGATGATAGTTATAGTTTCTATAAACATAACCCAATATATGTTTCCTTTGTTAGTGATCTCAGTTTTAATTGAGTTTTCTTTTTTCACATTTCTTCCAAACAAACATCAATATTAACTTGGCATCAGCACTTAGATTGGTGTTCCTCCCCAATAAAATAATCCTTTTCATCTCTGTTTTCTGCAGGCTGACCGCTTCTTATGACTCAATATCTTATGATCTGTCTTATGCTGGTCTGCTGAGTACTACTCTTGTTTCTCTGGGTTAGAAAAACTCTGTTTTTGTTTTTCACTTAAACATAAAGACCTTTTTGTCAGGCCTTTTTGAGCGCTGGCTACAAACAAGAACTTGAATGCATAAAAAGTAGCTTTCCCACTCTTTTGGGACAAACATTTTGAGGTTTTTAAAGCATAATTTTTTTTAAACTTTGACATTGATACCATTAACTCTCTTACAATTACTTAAGACAAGGTGAATTCCTGTGCCTTATTAGATGACATGAATCAACTGCACAGTGTCTGCGTATCGTATCACAACAATAACAAGATTCTTGTCGCACTTTAGTGAACTTTGAATTGGTTAATATGGTGAATAGGTTCTCTGCATAGATGTTAAGTCTCTTGCCGTGGAGTGGCTTACTTGCTCAATATTTGGAAAAATAGCCTGCACAACTAATTAAGTAGAATATTTATGCAATCCTAGCACTACAGAAGGATGTATGTTATAAATAATTGTGAAATTAAAATAAAAATATAGAAGCCATTAAAGTGGAGAAGCATTTTTATTTAGCTGCTGTTTTAAAAAGACATTCCTGGGTTAATGCTGTCTGAATGCACATTATTACTTCATATAAGGCAGAGGTGTGCTTTAATATATACAGTGAAAACAATCTTTGTACACTTGAATCATATTTTTACAAAATACAGAAAATCTCTGATCAAAACGTGTCACAAAAATTCTTTAGTAAAAAGGCGTTGTCATTATTGCAATCAGTAAGCACCACACTTGCATGTTTTTTAAGATAGTATGACATGTTTCCTTATTTCATATAATGTTATTTGCGCCAATTACCAAAGTAAGACCCTAAAATAATCAAAATAATAAGAACAAAAATTAAACAGCCAAATTTAGCAATACAGTTTTGTAGGCAGTCATGTTGTCTAACTGGACTATCAGGCATATCTATTTGGGTGTCTTGTTTAGGTTGGTGAACTTCCAGTGAGTAAGCGTTCGAGGTGTTTCTAAATGGTCTGGATTGGGAACCATCAGCAAGTTGTTGGATTTCATTAATTGTTAACTTCCTGAGTTGCCTCAAAAAGTTGGTGGTGATTCTGAATGTCTGTTCTGGATCATAGCTTGAGTCCTGGCTTTCAGATGCATCATAATGCTGAGTGATGAAGACTTGGTCTATCTGTCCCCCTTCATTTACGCTAATTAGGATTCGAGCGCTGTTCCAGACAATATTACCTCTCCGGGAATTTACTACATAAGATGGAAGTGATGCTGAAGTGGCTTGATGAATATTGCCAATTGTGTAATATTGGTAGCCCCAAGGCAGAGATTCCATGAGTCCCTCCTGATTTCTGTAATAATGGCAGCCGTAGGCATGTGACTTTGGATCAAAGGTCAGCCTGATGATATTGTTATAGTCGATCTGAACTTTGCAAGCAAACCAGTGAAGAAGTTCTAAGATGTTTGTGTTATCAGACTGGTGGTAGGTGGTCAGATCGTTGATACAGTTCAGACTTCTCCGTGCGGCATACACCGACGTCACAGTAAGGAGCAGAGCAGCACAATAACTCACAGTTTTTCTTGACATCTTCAATTCCTACAAAGAAATTTTAGAGCTTTCGTCATTCATCTTTGCCACACAGTGTTACTTTAAGGTTATACTGCCCCAAGGGCCATTGAGGATCAACAGGTGTGCAGCAGCAGGTATTTTCCTGGCTTACATAAATGGTGATAACAGGCTTGTGGAGCAATTGCAAGCATTCAAAAAAGGTAAAGCAATCACTGAGTCAGCTGTGTTGTGGTGGGGAACATCTAAAACATGGAGAACAGTGGGTCACAAGGACCCGAGTTAGGGACCAGTGGACTAAAGAACAATTAAATTCACTTGAATTTCATGAGAAAACAGAGAATTTTATCCATTCATTTTCCATTTGGTATTTAAAATAATGTTTAAAGAGAAAAAAGTAGCATAATCTCGTCCATATAAAATCTAACAAGAAATGAATCAGATTTGTAACCCAAAGTATTTTGTCCTTTTAAAGAATTGTATTACATAAATGTTTAAATGTTCCTCTAAATAAACCAAATTACATTTAAGAGTCAATTTAAATCTTTTAAACAAAATAAAACAGAGCTTACTGGCAGCACAGGCGGCTTCTTGGTCTTTAAAGCTGCGTCTGTGTGTGTTTGTGTGGGAAGGAGACAGGAGAAGAGGGAGTGTTCTCTCTGTTTCTTTTTCCTGGTAAATGAAACTGAAAAGGAAACTCACCGAGTTTGTAACAAATTTACTAATTAAAATAAAAATAATGACAGTTGTTGACATGCAGGTATTCGTAAAGATATTTGTTCTAGCTGAATGTCACATTTTGTCATTTTAACTAGCACATACAAACATAAGCACATTCCACCAATCATCTCCTTTCGTCAGTTCCAGTGCTTCACAGAATCACTATGAAAATCTCAATGTCTGCTTATAAAAGCCAATCAGGTCTTGCTTCCTCTTACCTCATGGATCTACTCCAGCACTTACCTTTCTTCGCAGACCACTAGATCAGCTTACCAGCTACTTTTAGTTGTCCCAAAAAAATCTAATTTTTTTTTCTCAACAGTTTTGGTCCAGTTTTGAGATGGCATGCTGACGCTCTTCTAATGGTCTCTATTCCATTATATGAATATTTTAATATCTGTTTGTCTTGGTTATATCTCACCATATGCTTTATACAGCACATTGGGCAAGATTATTATAATATTGTTTTATGTGATTTATTATTAACCTGGGCTTCTATTTTACAAACACAAACTTGAATGTATCTTAATGGGATTTTACGTTAAAGACCAACAGAAAGTAGTCCATACTTGTGAAATCGAAGAAAGAAAAATTTTTTTTATTAAAAAAAAAAATGAATTCAGTCCTCAGAAGTCAGAACCTTTCACTGCTATTTCAACTGCAAGTCTTTTGCACATCTAGAAACAAAAATGCTTGCCAATCTTTCTGCAAAATAGTGTAGGTTGCACAAAATCTGTAAAACATAGATTTTCTCTGTTTAGGGCAGGACTTTGACTGGTATTCCAGAATTGTTCTCCATTTGTTTTTCCTAAAATATGACCAGTTTCCTCAGCCTTGCTGAAACCAAATCAGTATTGTCATTACTATATTCACAGTGGGGGTGTTTTGATCAGGGTAATGCAACAATAGTTTCTAAACATTTTTATAAAATAATATTTGGTCCCAGAAATTGTCAACGTGAAGGATATTGTTTCACACTTTATTCTTGCTCTTTAATTTTAAAATTATACACTTCACTACAATACCTTATCACATAAATCCCAACAGAATATTTTGAAATCCATTGTAAAATGACAAACATCGAAAACATTTATCTGGAAGCAATGCTTTTGCTAGGCATTGTCAGTTAAACAAATCACTGCGTATATATTTGTCTTCCATGTTTTGGGTTGGGCACAACTTGTTTGCATTTTGCACGAAACCTACATACTTAAAAAAAAAAAAAATCACAGTTTACATTGGGATGGGGAAAGTATTTGAGTCTCTTAAGTAAACACAGTTGAAAACTGTGTAACAAACATTAGAAGATTTTCATATGCACTTTTCAATCTTTCTCGTTTTTGTTAAGGATTTTATTTTTTTTTGCCCAGTGACCTATTTGACAGTGAGTTGACAGGCAAGTGGGTTATGAGAGAGGCAGAGGACATGCATAAAAGATCAACGTACTAGGACTCGAACCTGTGACGGCCGCATCGATGACAGAGGCCTCCATACATGTGTCACATGCTCTGGGACCACACTTTTCAATCTCAACAACTGTAATGACCATCACATCCAAAATGATTAGGCAGTGAATCTAAAGGCAAGCTTCATTTTGATACATGAAGATGTTGTGTAGTGCATCATAATATGCAATAAAATTTTACAATGAAAAGGGCATTTTCCCAGACAAATATTGCTTGTCATATTTTTTTCACACATTTTGACTGTTTTCATCATTGGTATTTAAAAGCATTGCATTTACTGCTTGGTTTGAGCAGTGTCTATGAACAGGTTTTATTGGGTCTAGTGGTCTGTATTTGATAGTGAATTGAGAGAAAAATTGGTCATGAGAGAAGACATGTAGCAAAGGTCACGAGACCTTTGCTACATGAACCTGCAAATCGAAATCGAACCTGCAACAGCCGCGTCAAGGACTAAGGCCTCCATAAGTGGGTTGAGCTTATACCCTGCACCACCACAGCACCCCCACCCCACAACCCCCCCACACCCTCCCAAAAAAAGAAAAAAATATTAATAATGGTGTTCTATCGATCAATCCAATTAATCAGTTAATTGGATTAAAAAAATGCCACATTTTGCAGATTTTTATTCTCACTTGCTTCTTTGTTAAGCAATGTGCAAATTAACAAATAACTCAGTTCCTTTTCTAAATAACATGTTCTTGGCTAAAATGCTTTGATAAATCTTTGTTTGCTTGTTAAAGAAAAGCTTTGTCAAGCAAAAACAAATTTTTGACATCAATATGTTGAAAGTTAGCCCTTTCTGCTTGACATAATATCAACTTTATTTAAACCGATTAATAATTAGATAGCAAAATATGCTGAATAGATTTAAAAAAAAAACTTTTTTTTTTTTTTTTTGTTTACAGAATTTGAAGCTGGTGAAAATATAACTGCCACTTCAGTTCAAGGTACTGCAAAAAACAGATTTTTATCTATTTTTGAAAAATTTTGACTTAATTACCGCAATGCGGCTGTTGTTTTTTAAGCAGATGCCATGTTTGAGTTTGCATACTCCAATTAACGATTATTCAGTTACTAAAGTAGACTATTATTTGAATAATAGATTAATCACAATCGGATACATTGTTTCAAGCGTACTTTATTTATTTGCATTACCTAGGAAAATCAGTAGTACAATAAAAAATAGTCCTAAGACGATACAAAATTTTCCGAGGACATCATCTTCATCAGTTGTTGTTGGGTTAACTTGAGGTACATGGTTCTGATTAGAGTAGAAGAATTCTTGTGGACGTGTAGATGTGTTTTCAAAGTTGCTTCTCTGGGAACCAGTGTGACCCAGTAGGATTTCCGAAATGGACTGTCCTCTCAATTCTCGTAAAAGGTTGGTAGTGATCTGGTATGTGTGGTTTGGGTCATAACTGGTGCCATTATATACAGAAGTGCCACAATGCTGTGTGATGTAGATTTGTTGTATATTCCATCCTCCGGTGGCTTCTGTGGCGCTAAATATGATCCGACCTCTGTTCCATCCAATGGTTCCAGTTCTGGCGTTTCGTACATGAGGAGGGAGCTGTGTTAACAAGTCTTTATGAATGTTTCCAACTGTGTAGTATTTGTACCCCCAAGGAGGTGGATTCAACATCCCTTCAAAATTCCCGTAATGATGTGAACCATAATCAAATTCCGGTTCAAAGGTCACCCTCACGTTACCGTGATTGTCAATACTGACTGTGTTTGCAAACCAGCGAAGCAGCTCTAAAATGTTAGTAGGCTGAGGAACACAAAGTTTTATGTCACTGATGGAGTTGAGAGTTTTCTGTGCTGCTTGTGCCAAGGTGAGGATTAGGAGCAGAGCTAGACAGAGACTTGGCATTTTTCTGGACATCTTCGGTTTCTGTGAAGAGATTTCAGATTTGTTATTTAGCCATGGTGTGAATTATTTACTCATTCTTGTGCATTAGGATACACCCAATAAATAACTCAAAGCACCACACCTTTGTAGCAATAGGCACCAGACATTAAAAACTGTCTAGAACTGGTTTACTCTGTTGTTCTTATTTGCTAAATGGGGAGTCTAGAATAAGTATTTGAGTCACTAAATTGTCTTTGTTAGAAAATATGTTATAAATGTTTTACATTTCTGCAGTAAGTAGTATAAATATACTATACTTTATATATAAGACATAAAATCAATAGCTTTTTCCCTTAGAATCTACCAAAATATATTTCAGGGAAAAAAGTGAATAGAATGGATTTAATTTAAGTATATTTTCCCTTTTGCTTTTTGCATTTACATGTAGGGACTGATAAGATAGTTTGAATAATATGTAGAGCCCACTGAATGAAACCTCTGAAGTAAATCTGAAATGTATTACATTTTTGTAGTACATTTTGAAGTATACTTATTGTATATTTCTAAGAAATAGTAAGAATGACAGTCATCTCTTATTATGGTCAATGTAAAATTTTTCTCACCAAGTTTAAAAGTATTCCATTATCATCATAATAGAGATTTTTAAGATTTGAGATTAAGTCTAATGTGTGCAGTTATTATGAAATTAATAGATTTAATAATACATTACCACAAAAATAATATAATTGCATCTTATAAGTTTTCATGTGTAGAATATTTGTATTTATGGGTTTGTTGCAGTAAGAACTAAATTTATTTTATTGAGTAATTAAAGTAGCTTACCTGCAGGTGCTGCCAGGTGTGTGTCTGGGTGTGTGAGAGCGATCTGTGGTTGGCTTAATGCTCTCAAAGGCAACAGTGTCCTTGGAAATATGACTGAAGGGATGAACCACACAGTTCGTTACAGTGGGTGGGACCAATTCTCAAAAAAAAAAAAGAAAATGTTATCTACAGGGGAAGTTGCTACTTCCTTCAAATTACAGTTCTACAGCTTTTATTTGTGAACCTGTTGCTCAAGGTTGTTGAAATTCAAAAGCTGAGCAAATTGAATCTTCATATGTTTCTCAGTTAGCGTGTCAGAATGCAAAGAATATTTAATAACTATATAACGCGTTTCAGAAGCATGTTGCGTGTTTGGTGTTAAGGCTTGTTGTGTTTAGTTTGTGGCTAAAGAATCTTAAACATTTATTATCATCTGATAACAGCACATGAAAATTTTACTGGCATTGTGCAAGCTTAGAGTACTAAAAATCTAAAAAAAGACTGTCGGTACCTACTTATAAGCTTTAGGCATCAGTGATTAACAGCATAACAACTGGTTTAACTTCATGTTTTTCTATCTGATCAGGGATCCAACAACCACTATGGGATGGTTTTTCTATTACAGCACATCAACGAGGATCTTTCCAGTCAGAAATATGAGAGAAATGTTCCGTACTATATTAAGTTATTTCTTATTTCATGTTCGTACTAAATTCAATGGCTGCAAATGATGGTTTGTAACAATAAAATACTCCAGAAAGTTGTCTCCCAGTGACCCTCTTTTATTGCATTTTGCGAACACTTCATTTTTGGAATTGCATTCAAAATATTTGCAAACATCAGTGCTAATACAGGCAAGTTTGGTTTATGGCTAACCTTGCAGTATTAGCTTTTTATTAACTTTTTATGCCATTAATTAAACAACCATTAAAATAAACTTTCTCTGTCAAACTTAACATATATGGTTTTATACTTTCACTATGGACCCTCCTTGTGTTTTTTGAAAACAAGTTTCTAGTTAAATCTAACAGAACTAAAATTTGATAATTAAAGTGTATTTCCATCAGTCTTCAGATTTAATTTGTGCCTTTCAATGAATAATTAAAGATCTTACCTGTATAAATAGTCAGTTTCTGTTACTGTTACAGTCGTTTGTTACTTTCCTCAAGGTAGTGAGGAAAGTAACGCTTGATAGTAAACGCTTGATCCTCCCTCTGTTGTGTTTTGTGGATGATCGCAATTTAGAGGAATTTTTAACTTCTAAAAACAACTTGGTCTTATTAGCGCTGCAAAGCAGTGTCTTAACATCACCACCATGCTGATTTTATACACAGACATTGTTCATGAACAAAACTTACGTTTCTGAACAGCTTAATCAGTCGCACAATTTAAACACCATTTTAAGCTTGGAGACAATAATTACGTGATTTTTATAAACAGGTTGTGTGTTGAGCTTTATGCAACACATGAACTGCTTTAAGTAGGTTATAGTCAATATAACAAACTGGGTCTGTATAAAGTTTTTCTTTTTATCTTTAATGTACATTAGATTTAGTAAAACATTAGTTTTGAGAGAAAGATGGGTGAATAATTCTTTCAGCACAAACAACTGGTCATTATTTTGTGTTTTTGAATTAAAAATCTTAGTGAAAAATTTGTTCAAATGCATAAAATGTGAATCTTGTGAAAAAAGTAGGAGAACCCAAATTTTCCAGATGACTTTAGAATGGTGCAAAAATGTTTAATCATATTGCGTCTTTATTGTTATGGTTCTTTGTACTTATCTCTGGTACCCTATAAAAACAAATATTTCTCAGGGAAATTTTAGTCAAGTGCTGAATTTCAGAAAAAGAAAATTGTAGAAACTTCCATATAAAACTTAGGCAACTGCAGAAGTAATAGCATTTACTTTACAAAGTTGTGCAGGACAGTTCTTGAATATTCTGTAAAACTGGATGTATTTGTTTGTATTCCGCATTCTTAACACCACTACTAACTCATGATCTATTTTTGGCTCACACCATGCAGGTTTTTGTTGTGTTAGATAGAACATGGTCATGGATACACTAAGCTTTATATGAAATACTTCTTATTTCAGATGTACAGGTTATATGAACCTTCTTGCTGTCAGTTATTTTCTAGGAACATTTATCTATCGTGTTTTTGTTTCAAGTTTATTTTGTCCAAGTAAGTCATTAAACAAAAAGTTCATTATGACCTCCCAGGTCGCTCTACACGTCTAGTGTCATAAATGCATACATATGGAATAGTTGCTGATTCGCTAAGCCAACATCTACTGTACCGAAACCAAACAAAACCTGATGAGCTTAAAAGTTCAAGAAATGTTCTGCTAAAATAGAGCTGCTGCTTTTTTTGTTTTTCCTTTTTTGCAGTTTAAACTGTATCTTCATGTTTATCTAACAGTGTTTTAAAAATAAACACTCCTAAAAAAATAAAATAACTTGTAGACATTTTATTTTGAAAGACACATTTTCATATTGCAGTATGTTGCTGCATGTCATTTTCACAGACACAAATAAATCCACATCCCTTTGTTAGCTATAACAACCCTTCTATGTAGAAAGAGGGACAAAATGTAAGCATTAACACGTTATGTCTCACATGATTATAGCAACTGATTAATGTGTTGAAACGAAAGTCCCTAGAAAGTATTTTATTCCACGATCATAAAACATTACTTCTGGGAATTTACTGCAGAAGGTAAACATGTTCAGTGGCTTGATTAGTCTTGCCTTACAGGTTGTATCTCAGTACCATAATTGTCTTGAAAGAAGCAGTTAAATCCAGAAAGTTTAGTGATTTATTCAGATTTAAAATATACATTTAATACAATTTTGCAAATCCTCACACACATTCTTAAGAGCGGAGCATCTGAAAACAGTGCAAAATTTGATGGTGAACATTTTAGAAACTTATTGCAACATTTTACACAAAAATTCTTTAAAAGCTTGTAATTACATTTATATAAAATTCACGCTGATTTTTTTTTTTTTTTTTATCACTAAAATAATTTTTCAGGCAAATTCAGATTTACACACACTTTATTTTGATTTAGAAATTTCTGTCCTTTTTCCATTGGGAAAACATCACATTTACAGTTCTGTTCAGTGACTGGAAATATTGTCTTATTTACAGTTATTCAGAAGAACGAGAAAACAAAAATAACAGATCAAAAGAACGGGAAAGCAGAATCTCATCAGGAAGTCATCATTGTGTTTTGTATTTGAGTTATATCACGTTTCTTGGATGTATCGAATGGGAGATCCTTGTGGACGGGTAGAAGCATTCGCCCTCTGAACCTTCAGGCAAGTTGTTGGATTTCAGCAATAATCAGACATATCACTAATAATAATTGGTTTTCCAGACAGTTTGACAATTTTTGTCATTGATATTTAAAAGCATCACATTTACTGTTTAGTGTCTGGGTAAAAAAGTATTATTTACCTGCAATACTTAGGAAAACAATGATAATACAGAAACAAATGCATAGTACCATAGTCATACACACATTCAGTAGGTAATTTTCATCAGTTCTTGGATTAGACTGAGGAACGTAGTAGTGCCGGTTAGAGTGGGATTGTTGCTGGTAAGTAGATGTGTTAGCAAAGTTGCTTCTCTGGGAATAAATGGCACCCTGTTGGATTCCCAAAATGGACAGTCCTCTCAATTCTCGTAAAAGGTTGGTAGTGATCTGGTATGTGTGGTTTGGATCATAACTGGTGCCACTATGCTGTGTGATGTAGATTTTTTGTATATTCCATACCCCAATGGATTGTGTGGCGCTAAATATGATCCGAGCACTGTTCCTATCATTGGCATTTCGTACAGAAGAAGGGAGCTGTCTTAATGATTCTTGATTAATGTTTCCAACTGTGTAGTATTTGTACCCCCAAGAAGGGCGATCCAAAATGTCTTCGTAATTGCCGTAATGATGTGAACCATAGTCAGAGTTTGGATTGAACGTCACGCTCATGGTACCGTAATGGTCAATGTTGACCATTTTGGCAAACCAGTGAAGAAGCTCTAGAATGCTGGTGGGCTGAGGAACATAACTTCTTATGTCATTGATGGAGTAGAGAGTTTTTCGTGCTGCTTGCGCCGAGGTGAGGGTTAGGAGCAGAGCTACACAAAGACTTGGTATTTTTTTCGACATCTTTGGTTTCTGTGAAGAGATTTTAAGATTTGTTATTACTCATCTCATGTGAATTATTCCTTCAGTCATTGTTTTTAGGACACACCAAATAAATAAGATAAAGCCATGTAGTATTTATTTAGGGATGCTCCGATCAGGTTTTATGCTGCCAATACTGATACAGATCACCCATAAGTGCTGATCACAAATACCGTTCACATAATCACTGATCATTTTTCGATTTAGGTATATATTCCACTGGCTATGTGATCTGGCAAAAAGGAACCATAAAAAGCTCCTTAATTTATACAGAAACATACAAAAGAAATTGCAGACACAATGTAGAAAATATTCAGTGCAAAGAACAACTGAAAAATCTGCCACATAATATTTTAACAGATTGAAAACAGTACAGTTCTCATCATCTCAAATTGTGCAGAAAGTAAAATAAATCTCATAACATTGTCTATATCAAGCAATATCTAGTAAAAGATAAAATATTCAAACTAAAATGAAGGCTGCATTCAAATAAATTATCATAAGTTACTAAATAAAGTCCCTGTGAGGACGGCTAATTGTTATGTGCATAAGCAAGCTCTTTTGCAGATTGTTAAAGCATGACTCGCAGTGTTATGCCCCCCTCCCATGAGGTGTATTTCTGCATGGCAAAACAGGGAGGAGCTAAATTAATTTTTAGCTCCTCCCTGTTGCAGTAAGAAGTAAATATTCCTAATTCCTAATGTGAATTATTGAACTCACATTAGGGCACAGTTAAAATATATAATATGTAAATATATGTAATTTATTTTATTTTAATAAGTTACATACTGCAGCTTTAAGGAGATGTTCAATGTTAGAGTCCACTGTCTGGTGCAGCCCGAACGGTGCTACATATGTGAAATATTACGCTCCAGTAGCACCGTATTTTTTTCTACAATTTACCTAAAATTATTTCAGAAAAAAGTATTTGAGTAGAAAAAAGAAGAATGAATAAAATTGATGCTGCTCCATAATTTAAGTGCATTTTTCTCCTTTTGTTTTTTTTGCATTCAAGTTGGGCACTGATAACGTACTTTGAATAGTACATTGTTTTGCTAAGCCCTGCTAAGTAAATATCTAATTTATTACTTTTAATCTTTAATAAATTATAAACATGTCTAATTTTATTGTATAAAAAACACACCAACTTCTATGTACACAGAAGACGAAGTATATTTATTGTGTGTTTATGGACTGAGTGAAAATCACCAATCTCTGCTTGCTAAGACTAACAGTTCATTAGAAAAAAAACTCCTTTTCCTTTATTTGAATTTTTTTCCATTATCATCATGCTAATAGAAGTTTTATAGAATTTGGAAGAAGTGTAATGAAATTTGCTGGATTTAGTAATAAATCACCGGGAAAACAATAGAATTGCTCTTGTTTAGAATATGTATATTTGAGTTTGTTGCAGTAAGAAGTAAATATGCGTCATTGAGATGTTAATTAAATTTGCTCACCTGCATAAGTCAAGTGCTGCCAGGTCAATGATCTGTGTATTTGAGAGGGAGCTGTGGTTAATGCTTTCAAAGGCAATGGTTTCCTGAGAAACAATCCTGAAGGGAGGAGCCACAGTTTGTTTCAGTGGGTGGGACCCCACTTCTCAAAAAACAAAAAAAATCTTCTTTCTCTTTGAAAAGGTTGCAGCGTGAGGGAGAGAGTGTTCACTCCCTCCTTCCTTAGGGCTGTTTCATTTTACTGGTAAATGAAACTGAAAGAACTCAAGTCTGTGACAGCTGTGACAGATTTATTGTTATTAATTAATATTAAATTATGTGTGACAACGTAATGTGGGTAAGGCTGACACACCTTGTAAGGACACACCTTTCCCCCCCCCCCACCCCCCCCACATAAGGGGAAAAAAAAAAATTGATTATATCTTTGATTTGTTATATCTTTGATTTAATTATCACACAATATCCCTGATCAGTTGTCCCTGAATTTTGAGACCAAGGGCAATGTAGCTAACTGTAGCATTAGCTACAATGCAAGCAAGTGACATCACATTTATTTTTATGTTTTATACCGTCAGCTCGGCACTGTACAGTACAGAAAGATTTTACTTAGTGTACTTTGTTGTTTTTTTTAAATACACAATTTCTTGAGGTTTAATTCTTATTGAATGTGTGGAACATAACCATGTGTTTAAAGTGACCTTTGAGTTCACTATGGAAATGCATTTCTGATACCATGTTCAGTGTCATAAATGCATACATACAGAATAGTTGTTGATTCACTAAGCCAGCATCTACTGTATCGAAACCAAACAAAACTCGATGAGCTTAAAAGTGGAAAAAAAATTCTTAAAATAGAATATCTGCTTTTTTTGTTTTCCTTTTTACAGTTTAAACTGTATCTTCATATTGCTATAAAGATCAAATAATTTGTAGACATTTTATTTTAAGTTTTATTTTGCAGTATGTCGCTGCAGGTTCTTTTCACAAAAACAAATCAATCCTCATAGCTTTTGTTAGCCATCTAAGCAATGAAAGTGCAATGTAAGCATAAACGCATCATGTCTCACATGATAAGAGCCACTGTGTTGAAATAAGTCCCTAGAAACAAAATATTTTATTTCACAACCATAAAATATCACTCATATGTAGACTTTGTCTGGTTTTAAAAGTGTTTCCATTTTTCTATTGTAGACACAAAGCATCCATTCTTTAACATATAGTATAGTGATCTATTTTACTTAATTACATCCAGTTTCCCCAACTACATACAGAAGGAAACACCTACTTATCTAAACCAATTTTTATATTCTCCTTTTATATTGCACCATACCTGTCAAAAACTTTTTCTGATCTAATGTGTAATTTTTACAACTAAACTTCAAAGGTGCCTGGGAGTAAGCTCTCTTTCCTCTCTCAATTCTTTTTTATTTTCTCCCAGCACCAAAGTAAATCACTAAAACAACAACAGTGATGATGATGACAATGAAGACTGTAGCACAGGCTAGCCAACGACATGTACTGCATGTGTGTTTCGTGTGCCATGTGAAGTTCTGGTGTTGTGCTGGTCGAAGGAGGAACATTCCCTGCAATCGGAATTTGCTTTGTTTGCTTGTCTTGTTTGAAATCTTCTTGCAAGTCTCTCGATTTCATTAAAGGGATGTCTCCTGAGTTCTTGTAAAAGGTTGGTAGTGACTCTGTATGTGTTTCCTGGGTCATAAGTTGACCCATGACCTTCAGATAAGTCATAATGTTGAGTGATGTAGACTTGGTCAATTGTTCGTCTGTCTTCTCTGACTTGAAATATTATCCGAGCTTTGTTCCATTCTGTACTCCACCTCTGGGTGTCAACTACACTGAAAAAAGAAAATAGTTGATCCAACTTATTTGAATTGCTTCAATTGGTAACAAGTAATTCAATTAATTTT
>CAEGAD010013422.1:0-173644 GCA_903067055.1 Poeciliopsis paucimaculata
AAGAGACAGAAGCCCAATTTCAAGGCGTTAAATTACAAAGGCAAATTTCTTTTAAGTCATATTTGATATATACAACGTTGGAGTTGCAGTAATATTTCTTCTTCATTCTTTTATAAATTTATTCTCATCATTTAAAAAAATTTAATCCTAGCCTAGCCCAAATATTCAAAGTCTAAATAAATAGAAACTGTAAAACAAGATGGTGGCTGACATCACTCTGAAATATGGAAACTCAAAGACTGAACTGGTGAAAAATAATCTCAATTTTCTAAAAATCTTCAACAGCCAAAAATTTGATTAATTATTGATTATCACCTAGCCTTACTCAAAACTAAGGCCTTAATAAAATTGCTAAATACTATTGTTATATTATAGGAAGCAGCATCATTAAAGCAAACATGGATTTTCCAGAAAATGTGACTGAACTTTTTCCTCCAGGGGTCAGAGAGCAACTATGAGGAACTGAAGGAGGGAGCGAACG
The DNA here is from genome assembly GCA_903067055.1 of Poeciliopsis paucimaculata. Lineage (NCBI taxonomy): Eukaryota > Metazoa > Chordata > Actinopteri > Cyprinodontiformes > Poeciliidae > Poeciliopsis > Poeciliopsis paucimaculata. The sequence goes on from CAEGAD010013422.1 coordinate 482, forward strand.
TCACATACCTGGATATGAAGTCGAGCCAGTGAGGGGTTTCATCTTTCTGTGAATGAAAAACGTCAGACTGATGATGAGAAATCATTTCAGTCCAATTTTATTGTGATTTATGTTGATTAAAATGCAGCTAAAGAACAAAACCAGAGCAGTACACACTGACACGATCAGGTCGTTACACCTTAATTATTATCTAGATGATAAGAAAGGAAATATGAAGGGAAGGTATAAATAAATCTTAACCTGGTTATTATAAAGACATGAAAGCTTTTTGTGTGAAATTCAACATTAACAGGTTTGATCTATTTTCTTAGAGCATTAATGTCTATGTTTCTTATTCTGTGAATACTGAATTTAATCCACTTTAAAAGCAGATTTTAGCAGATATTTTTGTAAATATACTTTCCAAGCTTCTGGGACTCCAGAAGCTCAGTTCCTTCAGACTAGCCAGCAGCAATTAGCAAACACCTGGTGGAACTGAGCATCAGCTAAGCTCATTGTATGAGCTGCTTCTCATTGAAACAGATAAAAATGTTGTTAAAGGATTAATAGAGTAACCATGTTGTGATGACTTCCTGCAGTTTCAGAAAGAGCAGGAGTTTCTTAAAGAGACAGAAGCCCAATTTCAAGGCGTTAAATTACAAAGGCAAATTTCTTTTAAGTCATATTTGATATATACAACGTTATTATAGCAACTATTTGCCTGATTGTGCTATAGAACGGCACTATGTGCCTGGAAAACATTTAATCCTGCCTCTTTAATGTAGCATCGTGTGTTTACGGTGACTTTTTCTTAATGTTTTGGCCGACTGTTGGTGCTCTTAAGCACTAGACTCCCCAATGCACCTTGTAAATCAAATAACTGACACCCTGATAATTTGATCTCCGTGCCCACCGTATGATGTCTAAATCCCAGTCTCTGTTGTGCATGCCTCCAGACTCGGCCTGGTGGTTTTGGCTGCAGCCTGGCATCCATCAGATTCGCCCTGCCTGGCTTATTTCTGCCTGGTCACCCTGCAGGAGGCTGGAGACACAATCTCTGACCAGTTCACCGTGGAGGTGACCAAGTACAGCTGTCCATTCCAGGTCAGTGTCCATCCTGCTCTGGCACGCTTCAAGAACTTATTTTTTACGTTCTGGAAAATCAGCATAAAATGATAATCTTCCACTTTTATGTTAATATTCTGAGACCTTTAGAGTAATAAAACAGAGAAAATATTACAAGCAGAAACAAATTCATCATAGAATATCTAAAAATACAAATTTCTCAACCTCATTCACTGCAAAAACACCAAATCTCATTTCTTGTGCAAATATCTTATTACATTTGAAATAAGGCAAAACTAACTTACAAGTATCTTTGCATCAAGTTATAAGGGCTTGTTTTACGTTAAAAAAAAATCCTTAATATTTGTGAAAAAGTACTAGTTCAACTAGCAAATAAATGTACTTATAACAAGACAATTTCCCCATGTTATAAGTGAAATTATCTGCCAATAGAACTGATCATTTTTTATCAATATCAAGGAATTAGTTACTTCAAACAAGCTTCTATATCTTGCTGATAAGTTTTAATTTACGTATTTGAACATGTTTTTGTCACTTTTTGTTAAAATAGTATTTATGTAGACTAAAAGGTACACATTATTTTAACCATTTATGTGTAAATTTATTTAACTTTTGCTTGTTACTTTATTCATTCTACTTTGTAGATTGCAAGACCTCGACAACAATACAATGTCTGGTTATTTTTTATTTTTACTGTATCATTGTGACATTTGTCATTGTGTTAAAAGATCCTCTATGTGATGTTATTTGTTTGAAATAAAGTCAGTTTTTGGAGTCGGCTAACTCACTCTTCGGTTACCTAGCAACGAGTGACTTGCTCACTCTTTGGTTACCTAGCAACGAGTAACTGGCGCAGCAGAAGTTTCAGGTTTGTGACTCATAACTGCCTAAAAATAAATGGAAAAAAGCAACGGTGTGGAGTGAAAACTGCGGGTAAAACAGGAAAGATTACGCCACCAGTTTAGCAATAATCAGGTATTTAAAACAAAATACTATTTAATAATTAAGCCAGCCTGGGTTTGTGCTCTGTATAACGGGGTTAAACACATTTTGAAATAATAGTTTACGTTTAAAGGCCTTCCGTTTATTCTTGACTCTGTGCGGTTCCATCAGAGCGAGGAAGAGCTGCAGACCACACGCTTTGTGCTGCCCGACCCACCTGGTACCACCGCTGTCCTGTACAACAAGCAGATGGTGTCGGCCTGCTCAACCGGCACCAGCAGGGCGGCGCTACCAGATGAGAAAATTAGCTTCAACTCACCAGGTAAGACTCATTTCTTTCCTTTCTTATATAAACTCCTAAAAAAATAATTCAACTGAAATTTTTTAATTCTATAAGAAAAGAATATTGTTGACATCTTTGCTTTGTTTTGGGTTTTATGGCATTATTAGAAGAGAGACTAATGAGCGCTTATTCAAATATTAAATTATCTTCTCTTGCCTATTCTGCAGAGTATTGTATAAAATATTTATTTTTAACATTTGTTTGTCTTTATCACTTCTATTAGCATACAGACAGAAGAACATGTATAAATGTGCAGATAAAGAGAAGAGGTTAAAAACATAGTCGTTTTGATCAGGATTTGACTTTGTGTTGTTTCTCACCACCAACACAGTAAAATAAAAAGGGACTTAAAGGGGAACTGTTAATAGAAAATTCACATTTAGCATGTTTTTGTTTTTCTATTTAGGTTCTTTTTAAATGCCCAATTGCTTGAAAAAAACGCAAGCAATTGCGTTTTTTTTCTGGAAATATGTTGATGTTTTTTGTGGAAAATGAGCCATTTCAAAAACCTACTGATTATTAAGTCACATTCAACATGCTCTGCTCCGTTACCTAGCAACCCCTACCAAACCCATCCCGTTACCTAGCAACCTAAGCTGAGCTCCAGCTCATTTGGTCAGCTGGTTCTAATGCTGTATGAGCTGTACAATGGCTACTGGAAAAGAAAAGTGATGTGTGTAGGGAAAGGCATCAATGTGGGGCTTAAGTGTAAGCAAACAAATGTGTCTGTCTGTTCAGGGGATGGCATACGTGGAGGAGGCTGCTGCTCCAACCTGCCGGTGTTTTTCTCCCAGAACAGTGGACTGGTAGCTGTGGTGGCCAGAGAGAGCGCCTCCATCCTGCCAGAGACCATGGAGGACTCGCTGTGTTCCTCGCTGGCTGCAGCGCCCGAGGTAAAAACGACCAAAACGCAATCCGATGATCGATATCTCTGAAGGTTTACACCAAGGAAGGATGGGTCTAATTGCAGCATGCTACTGAATTATAACTTTATTCTTCTGGACGTTTTGTACTTGGTTTAAAGCCGTAGTATGTAACTATGTAACTTTTATGAAAATATTTTTTCACCATGACATGATAGTATAACATAACTGGCACAATGACAAATTTTACTGGATGATAAATTGTCCCAGAAGTTATTGTGATAAACAATAATATCGTTGTTTTGAGACCATATTGAAGTAATATAATTGTAATGGCTTAATAATGGAAGGACACATCCTCAAAGATCAATAAACTTTAAATTCTAATAAACGTCTAACTCTGGAACTGGATGACTTTTTAAATATCCAAAAATAAATAAAAGAACAGAAACAACAAATAAAATGACTTATGTAGTATCTGTAAACAAAATTGTCCTCCAAAATAAGCAGCTAGTTGAGCCCAAAGCATCAGACTGAAGATTTTTATTATCTAGTTTTTGGTAGGAAAGAGAAAAACAATAAATTATGCAAATGGAAATAATTGAGTTAGTTTTAATTTATCATTCAATTAATTGATTTCTTTCTTATTATGACAAGACTGAACATAAAACAGATGATCTGTGAAAAGATTTATCTCCTCCACCTCTTCCCTGTTTTGTTTTAGGTCAGCTGGAACTACCAAAATTATTTCTACTTGCTAAAATTCGCAATAATGAGAGAAATAATAAGTGATTTATTTAAGCACTAATGTCTTCTGGTTCTGTGAGCCTCCAAACAAACCCTCTAATGCACCGTTCGAGATGTGAAACACTGATCAGAAGCAGGAAAACCTCAAGTAAAGAATTTAATCACTTTCTTGATATAATTTTTTTTCCAGATTTCTGCCATGGAAACACCAACCAGATCAGAGCCCATTGCTCACGAGGACAAAACCAAACTGCTGAAGGCGGCTTTCCTCCAGTTCTGCCGGTAACGAAACAACTATTTCTTACCTTTTCATGCATCTAGTACAGACTGTTATGTCCAAAAAGGGCACAACATATCTGAGGACACTTAGGCAAAAATTAGGGTTCAAAAAACTTATTTTATTTTAAAACTCTCTTGAACTTTTCTTTTGGTTCAGCTGCTTTGATTTTCTGTGGAGGAAAAAAAAGAGAGAGTTAAATACTCTCAGTTCCCCATGAAACACAATAAGAAAGGGGAAAAAACAAATCCCCAAAAGTATTAACAGCTGATTAGGATCTCCACTGTCTCGAAACCCAGCCTATTTATAGGCTGACCAAATTAACAAAATCAAATTCATTACGAAAAAGAAATTATCCAAACTCCAGAATATATTAAACAAAAGGTCACTCAACTAAAGTCAATACACAAAACAATATAGAAAAATAAATAGAAAGATACATATTTTAAATTGATCCAGCCCTAGTTAGTATTCTCCAACTAATTTCTTTAGATTTTGGTATTCACTGCAGTAATGAACATTGCTGCAATGGGCCTGCTTTAAAGTAAAAAAAACCACGGTCATATTAGAATATTAGTGTGATTCCTGTGTTTTCCTTCTTGCTCAGCAACGACCTGGTTGGCGCTCAGACGGTCACAGACGACCTGTTTCCTGCCGACGCTGATGGAGAGGAAGGAGCTGAGCTGGACGGCGTTGTGGTTCAGATCAACCTGGAACTGGTGGACGATTACCCGGCGTCAGACCCTCGCTGGGCCGAGTCTGTCCTCGGCGGTGAGGCGTGCTCATGTGGTCCCAATTATTAAACAAGCGCTACACATTACATTTAGTAAAATACTATCACCAAATTCGTTCAGCAACTACATTAAATATGTTGGTCAGTGTTACATGTATTGCTAATTAAAGACAGCTCTAATCCAGCGGGTTTTTAGCCTACAAAGATACTCAGTGTTTCAGCAGTTTTTCAGTTTTCTGGAAGTTTGTTCCAGATTAGAGGAGGATAAAAAGTGAGTTCTAATTCTGGGGAATCAAAACTTTTAATGTCAAAAACACACAATTTCTCGATTTCTATCAAATAAAAAACGCAAGAAAAATCACACATGAATTAGTTTGTCATTAAAAAACATCCAGCGCCAACATCCTCCTACTACTTCCTGTGGACGTTTTTGTCATTTCCTCCAGTAGTAACATCCAGGTGATCATCACGACTCGTGTGATACAAAAAAAAAAAAATGTTTCTACTGCAGTTTTTCGGAATACAGTCATTTCAATACAATTTCAATACAGCCAAATAAAAAACCAAATGCATAGCACAAAAACTTTTTATCCAAAGTTTTTCTCAAAATTGCTGTATTTCCATGAAGTCAATTCATTTTTGTAATTCCAATATACACGTTCTATGGAAACATGGATGGAGTAGACCAGAACCAGACCTGAATAATCAGGAAGGTTTTTAATGTATTTATAAACTAATAACAGTATTGTATTTTAGCAGCGGCGTTCTGGATCAGCTGCAGCTGTTTGTTAGATTTTTTTTTAGGCAGACCTGTAAAGAAATCGATTTGGCTAAAGATAAACACATGGATGGGTTTCTCTAGATTTAGTTGGGACATTAGTCCTCTAATCCTAGAAACAGTCTTCAAGTGATAGAAGTCCGACTTTGTAACTGCCTTTATGTGACTCTGAAGGTTCAGGTGCTTCACTACACCCAAATTTCAGGCCTGATCTTTTTTTCCAGCTCTAATAACTGAACTGATGATGGATTTTCTTTATGTCCAAAGACAATAACTTGAGTTTCATCTTTTTCTTTGGTTATTTCAGAGAGTGCTGGTTTTCCTCTCACGTCCCTCATCATCCTCCACCAGCTGGAGGACAAGATGAAGGCTCACTGTTGCTTCATGGACTTCCTGCTCCAGGTAACCTAACTCCGTTCCTCCTCTTCCATGTTGGGTTTCTTCACGTCTCACGTTTGACCTGCGGTTCAGGTGGGCCTGCTGGACCGACTCAGCCAGGTTACGGTGAGGTCGTCTCCCATGGCAACCCGCCTGCTGCTGTGCGAGCACGCTGAGAAGCTGCAGGCGGCCATGGTGCTGAAGAACCACCACAACAAACACGCCGAGCTGGTGAACCGGGCCATCAACGTCGCTCTGCAGCGGAGCAGCACCGCGGTGCCGCCCAGCCTCACGGCAGCCGACGTCTTCTTCAGGGAGGTGTGTGTCTGAGGAACTGCTGTTTGGCAGCCGGATGAAGTTTAAACGATGTAGCACAGGGGTGCCCAAAGTGAGGCCCGGGGACCATTTATGGCCCTTGGACTGATTTTGTGCGGCCCCCGACTGCAATTCAAAAATGATTCAAATTTGTCCCGTAGATGCAGATGAAGAGTTTTAATTGTTACCAGCGGAAAAATTGTTACATCTTTTTTTTCTTTTCTTTTTTTTACACCGAAACATGTAAAGAACAAAAGAAAATATTTGTGTTTTTATAACCAAGTTTTAACAAAAGGTAAAACCAAGAGACTTTTACTGAAAAAACAACTTTACTGCATCCAAAATGATCTTTTTATTCTTTCCTAAATTTGGCGGAGTAGAGCAAGCGTTTTGAAACAAAGTCACCCAAATCCTGTTCTTATTACTGAAAATTTATTCATTCGAGCCCAAAAGAAACTGAAAACTAAACATCTTTCTGTTAGAACAGCAAATGGCGTATTAGCATCTTTGTTGGAAGAAAAAAATCTTTCAAGAAACTCAGAACTTTTGAGAGTAATCTCAGAAAGGAAATTCTCGTTTTCGGATTAATCTAAAACATTTCCACCAAAAAAAATCCTTTAGAAATTTTTCTAAAACAATTTCCAAGTTTTTCAGAAAATTTCTGACATTAGTCACAAAATTTCAGAGTTTTGGGGAAAATTTGCTCCTTTTTCCATCTGATACACAGTTGTATTTGGACCTACAGTAAATATTGGGCCACTTTATTTGGTTGGTTTTAGGTTGTTTTTATTTTTTGGCCCATCGTTACTTTTGAGCCTGCAGTTTTGGCCCACGGCTAAAAGTTTGGACACCCCTGATGTAGCGTTGTTCCCCAGGTGTCTCAGATCTCCTTGTTGTTCGACTGTCTGGTGGAGGAGGAGGAGCGGATCCTGAAGGAGAACCCGGTCGACTCAGAGCAGTGGGCTGACGTTGTGCTCACAGTTAACAACATACTCAAGGTAAATGCGTCACTAGTTCACAGTGAGCAATAAATCCATTAATCACATGATAAATAAAAATTAAACCAATAATTTTAATTTGTTTTTCTCTCTTTCTAAATGATAAAACTTCAGTTTGGTGATTTGGTCTAAAAATTGTCCTTTTTTTGAAGATCCGTTTTGTTTACACATAACTCGTTTTATTTGTTGTTTCTCTTGTTTTGTTTATTTATTTTCGAATACTTAAATGTCTTAAAGTTCCAGTGTTAAATATTCATTAGAATTTAGGGGTGAAATTCCAACCTCTTATCTCGAACGCCATTACCTTAAGGTCAAAGGTTAAAACCCGCTCTGAGTTCCCAGAGCCGTATAGCCTTTACCGCTAAACGCCGCTTCCTCCGTAACTTTTTAAATACTTTTAAAAGCAGAGAAAATGTATGTAAAGTGAACAAATTCTAAGTGGCAAATATTTTTGGAGTTTTTTTTGCATAGCAACACTCCTTAAATAGAGTTATTTTGTGCTCTTTGATCCTGAAAATATGCAGCTTGTAGCTAATATTTATGCCCGACATCATTGCACCATGTTGGCACTTTTGTTCTTTATACAAAAATATAAATCAGAAAACTTGTGATCTGTGTGCAGGACATGCTTCAGGCTGCAGGTCAGTACAGAGAGACAAAAGCCTCCATGTACAGAGCGTCAGAAAATGCAGCTGCAGAGCCAGAATATATTCCATGGACAGGTAATATACCAGAGCGATGTATTGATTTAACATTAAATAATAATTAAATATTGAACAGTTTCCCCCCACCCCGTTCCCTCCAGCTTCAGGCGGTGTAGGAGGCGTTCGCACCGTCCTTTCTCACCAGCACGAAATCATCCTGCACTCCGTCTACCCTCACGCCGACTCAGAGTTGCGCAGCGCCCTCTGTGAGCAGCTGGTGGCGCTGTTAGACATCTACCTGGGTGGCTATGTGGCCCAGCTGTCCTCCCTGCAGAAGCAGGGGCCTCTGGGGGCCCAACAGGAGCGCTACGACGGCCTGGAGATGGAGTACAGCCAGCTGCGCTCAGAGCTGCTCAGCCCTCTGTGTGAGTGAAAGACGCTAAGCTTTGACAATCTCTTACATGATACTAAATGTATTTTTTAGTTGCTTTTAAAAAATAAAAAAAAAATAAAAAAAGTCTGTATCTGCCCAATTATGTTGGAAAAGATTAAAGGCTAAAGAAACCATGAAATCATTACATATTTAGCTATCTGCATTGATTATTATAAGCTTTTATTTTAAGCATTTAATAAAACATTTATTTTGTGGTACATCTAATGTTTTGATTCAGTCTTTAATTTTGTCCCTTTTGGGCCTCCATATGGATGGTGTGTGTTGCAGTGGAGCTCGGTCAGTACCAGTGGGTCGCGGCGCTGGCAGAGAAGTACTGTGACTTCGACATCCTGGTCCAGATGTGTGAGCAAACCGACAACCAGAACCGGCTGCAGCATTACATGGCCAAGTTCGCCGACCAGGTACAGAACCGGTACAGAACCAGCAGATACCAAACCAGGGAGACCTCTATTATTATTTAATATAGTAGAGGTTTCTCCAAAGGTTTGTAGTTATGTTGAATATTAAAACACTCAGAAGTGTCTTAATACAGTCATTTTACCGGATCCGTGTTCAGGTTCCCAGACAGTCAGAAAAAGGATAAATATTAATCTTACTGTGAAAAATACGGAATAAATTTGGAAATGCAGCATAAAAAAATATTTTCTAACGCGACTCCCTATTCCAATGTCGAAATGTTGTGTCCTTCTTTCCTCCTTTCCTTCCTTCATCATGTAGTTCCTTTACTTTTGAGCAACTTTCCTTCCTCCCTTTCTCTTGTCACTTGTCACTAAAGAACTTTTCTTTTTTCCTATATTTTTCTTTCCTTCCTTTGCACTCATTAATCCTCCTTCCTTCCATTTGTTCTTCTCCTGCCTTATCCCTTCCTTCTTTTCCTCCTTTAATTTCACCTTTTTTATTTTCCTTCTTTTTTCTATTTGTTTTTCCATCCTTTGTTTCTTCCTACCTTCTATGCTTCCTTCTCTCCTTTTCTCCATCTATCCTTTTTTCATTCCTCCTTTCCTTTGATCCTTCGTTCTATTTGTCCTTCCTTGCTTATTTCCTTCCAGCCTTCCCTATTTTTACTAAGAATTTCTTTTTGTCATCTCTCCCTTCTTTCTTTCTCCTTTCCTTTTCCTTCTTCCTTCCCTTCCATCGTGTTCCTGCTCGTACCAAATTCCAACTCTCCTCCTCAATCTGTCATAAAAACTCAGTTAATTTTTCTCTCTTTTGCAAATGAAAACCTAGAAATTAACAGCTAATCCTCATTTCTGAAACAAACATTAAAAACCAAATCCTGCTCACGTAAACAAACTCTTTCTTTGTTTCGCTCTGTTTTCCTAGAACTTCTCCGACTTCCTGTTTCGTTGGTACATGGAGAAAGGGAAGCGGGGAAAGCTGCTGGCCCAACCCGCCGCGCAGCACCAGCAGCTGGCCAGCTTCCTGCAGTCTCACCAACACCTGAGCTGGTTGCACCACATCTGCATCAACGACTTCCAGAATGTATGCACACAACACAAACCTCTGTTTAATAAACCAACTCTGTTTGATTTTAGCTCAGAATGGGGCGATTCTGGCTTTAATGGCATATGTAAAAAACTTTCTTGCATTCCTTAAATTAATAACCACATTATGTTTTTTGTTTTGTTTTTTTTACTGTTTTCAGTTTTAAGATTCACAATATTTTGGTAATTAGTCAGTTCCTTGTTGGAGAACAAGTTGTGCAAAAAGTACTGAAACATTATCAAGTTGATCCTGTGATCATGATCAAATATTTAGAGAAGGTCAAGTTAAGTTCAGCTGTACAAAAACCAAATATTCCAGATTTTATCAGTTCAGTCCGATTTATAAAGTACATTTAAAAAATAAAATGTTTACCTAACATACTGTGCAGTGTGGACAGATAAATCAAGACAATAATAACAATAAAATAAAAATATTAAAAGCAAATAAGGCATGTAAATGTATTTTTTTGTAAGCTTATGGTTATACTTATTTAATTTATTAATGTTTATAACCATAAACTTCAATGCATTACAAAATGGATGTCATGTTTTTTTAATTTCTATGTTTTGTTTGTATGATTTTGCATGTTTTCAATATTATGTTTTATTGTTTTACATTATCAATATTTCACTTCCTAATACTTTTTAGATATATTGTTTATAAAAGCCCATCTAGAGATAAGTGCTTATGCCATAAGCACCTAAAAAGTCTACAGATATTATAAAATACAAAACAGCAAATCGATGCACATTGTGTAAAAAGCCAGTGAAAATGAATTTATTTTTAAGAGACCTGAAGCATCAATATGATATGCTTCCCCAGTTTTAATGTTATTGTGAGTAGCGAATATTTCATGTTATCTGTTATAATTTTGCTCCGTGCAGGCCCACAGGACTCTCTACAGTCAAGCCAACAAAGAAACGCGATACTTTGTGAAGAAGAAGACTCTGCTGGCTCTCAGTAAGCTGACGGTGCTGGCCTCAGATCTGCCACAGGATGAGATCAGCAAACAAGTCGACGGTAAAAACAATATCCACCCTCATCAGACGGTTGTAACTCTGGCATCTCTGCTGTTCTGTGTTGTAATAAAATGCATGGGAGATTGATGTTATGTTACTTTAAGGTAACTTCTAAACTAATGTGAGCGTAAACATTACAGATTCGATGGATGCTTAGCTGCAGGGTTTCGGCTCAGATTCTGTATTTATGTTTCAGTTTCTGGCAACAAGATGGAGATTCAGTGTTGAATTGTTCATCCAAAATACATTTCTGACTCTATAAAGCATATTTAAACAATTATCAGTTTGACTTTTCTGTTTAAAACTTGTTTCCTTTACCTTGGGCTGAAACTTATGATTATTTTTCTAATGAGTAATTTTATTGTTTTTCTGATGATTAATCGGAAAAGAAAAATTTTAGACTTTTCATTTAACCACTTGAGCTTATTTCACACAGTATTAGGAGTACATTTAAAAGAGACATATGAACAAATAATTTTCTTATTTTAAAAATGATTTAACATTTTATTGTCTAAAATGCAAAAGATGCTTTACATTATACATCTTTTGCTAAAAAACCTAACATCAACTTATGGAAAAGTTCTGCTCTTTCTGCTTATCAATACAGTGTGTTTTTTTTTATTATCATTACTGTTTTGTTTTTTTTATTAGCTGATTTGTAATTGGATAATTGCTTAGAATTTTTTATCTTCAGAATTGGAATCAGACCGGAAATACAAAATATATACATTTTTTGTACAATTTTGACTTAATTACTACTCTGAAAAGGTTTTTGTTTGTTTTTTTTTTTTTACCTTTTTTTGAGTGTATTCTCCAGTTAAAATTAACTAATTACGAAACAAGTTGACGAATATTTCAATAATTAACAATTAACTGTTTCATCCCTACTTTTAGAATTTGTTTTTCTGCATTTCTAGAGAGACAAGCTGTAATAATAAAACATTGCAACCTTTTAAGCTGTGGCTGATAGTGCCGTGTCTCTGCCTGACTCAGATATTGTGGAGCAGGAGCGCTTCCTGCTGCATCAGGAGACCCTGCCCAAGCGCCTCCTGGAGGAGAAAGAGCAGAACCCCGACACCATGCCTCTGCTCAGCGCTCACAACCTCATACAGGTAAAAATAAAACACTGATCACACAACTGTCATCCAGGGTCAGATACCTACCAGCTTTAAACAGAATAATCTGACCATTTTTTATCAATTTGTTACACATATTGAATATATGCTTGATTTTGCTTCCATTTTTTTTATTAGTCACAAACAATTAATTGATTTACGACTAATTTACGGTTTATTAGATTAAAATTAGTTCCAATCGATTAGCTAATAACGTCCGCTTGTCCTTATTTCAGTGTTGTAGTTTGACAGCCATCCAGCAGGGGGCGCCGCTGGTCATCCGTAAAAGGAGACGTCGGTACAGGAATCAAAATGGCGGCGGGTCACATTATTGTTATTCTATGTTACATGACTTTGTGTTTTTATGTTTGTTATGATGTAAAGCACTTTGAAATGCCTTGCTGCTGAAATGTGCTATACAAATAAAATTTGATTGATTGATTGATTGATTAGAACGGGAAAGAGAAACGGTCCAAGATGAGTCCGTTGTGGGATGAAAAATGCACCTTATGCGGTTCTGTTTTGGAATATAAGCCTTCGACAGCCTCCTTCAGTTTCGCCTTAATAGCTGCTACGAAGCCGAGGGTGTGATGAAAAGTGTTGGAGATAAAACAGAATGAAAAATTCACCTTGCACGCTTGTTTTGAAATAATAATAATAATTTAGAAAATTGGTATTATTTGACAAAATTAGCCCTTGTTATGTGGAAAGACAGTCGGTCCCTTTGATAAAAGAGAACTTTAATTTTTAGGTTTTTCAGAAAATTGGTGCTTATCAACTAATCGTTAGTCAATTGTTAAGATCAGTTAACTTTAGATCAACTATCAATCATCCCTATTCAAGACTTTATGTTGGTGTGTTACATATATGTTAAAGAAAATACATAACATTTTGTTTGTTGTGAGAAAACGTTCAAGAGGCTTAAATTACTGTAGCAGTGAAACAAACAAAAGATCCCAAGTCAGAATGAAGCTCGTATAACAGACTGGATCCAAAAATTGGCTATAAAATGTAAAACCATCTGTGACTCACAGGGATGTTGAGATAGATGCACTTTATAGATGTATTTAGTTGGCTCACAGAACTGTAGGAATCCGATGTTATAGTTCTGCTAAGCGTAACCCATTTGGGGAAACCTCAGATTATGAGAGATAATTTTCACAGATTAGCATTTTCTTCCCTCCAGCTGTACATCTGCGATGACAACAGGCAAGCCAACGAGTACGACTTCAAAAAAGCTCTGGACCTGCTGGAATACATCGATGAGGTAACGTCCTGTTTCTGCTGCACCTCTGGCTGCCATTTTGAATCAGCAGTCATGTAAACGATTTTCTGTGATTTTGTTTCAGGAGGATTCTGTGGACATCGATTCTCTAAAATGTGAAATCTTAAGCAAAGCACTCAGGAAAGACGAGTAAGATCTTCATTTAATTTAAATTATCGAGAGGTTAAATCAGAGGTTGTGGTTGGTGTTTGGTTTACTGTGACCAAACACTGTAGCAGAATCCTTACCACATAATGTAAAATAAGATTTTTGCTCTTACTTTTTTTCCACTTTTGTCCATTTCTTATGATGAGTAAGCAGAGCAACAGCCAGCAGCATCTGATTAACCATCCAAAAAAGGATGCTTCATGAATGCAGAGCAAAGAGAAAAATGCCAATTACTCTATCAATTATTCTGTTAATCAATTAAACTGACAAAAAACTGGCATATTGTGTATATTTCTTTTTAAATTTAACCCTTTTTTAATAATAGAAATAAATTAAAAATATATACTTTTTTTTAAATAAGAAAAACATTTAATTGTCTGAAATGCAAAAACAGAAAATATATTACAGTGCAGATTATTTTTAGATTAACCTATTAATAAATAAATGACATGTAAAGGAACTCTTGCATTATGGTCACAACTGTCTTCTACTGTCCTCTAGTGGTCATAGAGTTCTGTCAGGTTTACGCTGTTCTGTAAAATATTTCACAGAATGTGACTTTACTGCTGGTTTCTTTCAGCTGGTCCTCTGCTGATGGGAGCGACGATCCTCTGGAAGCAGCTAAAGACAGCATCTTTGTGAAAATCCTCCTTAAACTCATTCAAGAAGGTGAAACACATCAAGTTAGATTATTATTGTAGTAAAATGGCAGAATCCTTACTTTGGATGTTAGGAACAAATCAAAACGCCTCACTGTTTTCTTTCTTTTTTCTTACTTTATTTCTCTCTCTTCTTTCTGTCCCTCTTGTTTTTTTTCTCTTGTCTCTTTTTCTGTTTTTTTTCCCTTTTCTCTTTCTATCTTTTTCTTTTTTGTTTTTCTTCTTATCTCTTTTCTTTCTTTCAATTAAAAGTTCAACAGAACAAATATATGGGAAAGAAGCACAAATAGACATGCAATATTTTAATCAAAATGATTTGTAAAATAAACTAAAAGGTGTTTAAAAATGTATTAATTCTCCAGTGAATGAGTTTACATACAAACTCTTGCTCAAAATGGTAAAAAGTTCATACACACAGATTAGTATATGTAAAATTTTGAAATAATTTTCAACTGTTAATTATTTACTCCTTAATTGTTCTTGAATTGTGAAATATTTTTACTTTGCTTAATTCCATCTAAGCCAAGTAGCTAAGTAAAAACTTAAAGTTTTGTGTTAAACTTTCATATTTAATCATGTTAAACTTACAGATCAGCAGCTTTGGGTTGAATGTATAGTTATGATGCAAATATTTATGGATTAGAACAATCTAATGAATATATAAATTTGCAGTGAATCCGATCTCTTCCTGCTTTAAACACATTTCTTATAGAGAAACCCTAAACTATGTCTCCGTTCCTTCCAGGTGTTCCTCTGCAGACTTACCTGCCTGATGTGAAAGAGCTGCTGGAACAGGACGAGTTGAGCACTTTGAAATCAAAGCCTTACTTTGAATTTGTCCTTCGAGCCAACTATGAACATTACTTTCAGGCTCAGATGTGATGGCTGCTTTTTATTGCAGTTAAGCTTTCTGCACTTCTGTTTGGCTTTATACTCTAATAATGTTCAATATTTGTATGAGTTTTGCTCTTTTTCTAAATAAATATGTTGGTAATTCTTGAGTTCTTGACTCTTTCTTTTGTAAAAACACAAGGAGGGAATGATTTGTAACATTTTATTTATTTATTAAATGATTATTTCCTGAGAAGAGCATTGAAACTTTGATTTTTCTTAACATTACTGGCTTTTTTTCTTGCAGAATCAGAAGTAACTAGTAACTTAATTCAGTAAAAAATGTTTACTCAGTTTAACAAAGGTTATAAGTTTAACATGTGCAAAATGAGCTCTAAATGAACTGACATCTACTTTCATTGCTTCGAAAATAGATTCCCTCTGGCTTCCAACTGTGAAAAAGTTTGAAAAACTGGTCTAGCTGAGGCACAGCAGATGTACAGTCTGATTATAGGTGTCTGATTCTACAAAAAGGCCTCATTTAAGCATCTTCACACAATAAACTGCCACTTAATACAAACTTTAAGCAGTTTGTATATAGTTTAAACTTCAAAGGTGAGACAACACAGCCTTGAGGTACCCCAGTTCTGATTGTTTTTGAGTTCATAGATTTGTTGAATAGTAAATCACCTTATTTTGTGCGATATAAGTATTTCCTTCTGTTATTCTGTGTCCAGAAGACACTAACCAGTCTTTGTGATTTTCCCTACGAATACTTTTAGTGCAAATGCAGATATGATCCAGAGAGGAAAATCTAAACTTTTCTGACTCAAGTCTGGGAATAAAGTGCTTTTTTTATTTAGGAATATATGGAACAAACAAATTTAATGCTACACAGATTTTTCAAGGCTTTATGTAAAAAAAATAATTCTAAATAATTTTATGGGGAATCTAGTTTATCTAAAGAAATATTCCCAACAAATTAAGATCCTGATGAGTCGATTGTCAGACTAAAAGTATCTTTTTAAAATAGCCTTTAAGTAGGTATTAGAGATATTTTTGATTAAGCCACATTTGTTTTTAAAAATATTTTGTATTGGTCTGATGAAAGTGGAAAATTAATGGTAAAGTTCCTAAAATAAATGGACTCTTCAATAATATAATTTATTGAATTATAAAATTATTAATATTCAATAACTAGAAGTTGAATTGCCCTGTTAATATGTCAGACGTGAGAAGCCTCCATCAGCTGATCAGTTTTTTCATGGCGTATTTAAAACCCACACCAAGACCACGCATGCGCGGTCTTGGTGGGCTCTAGCTTTTCCATAGAGAACATCTTTTTTTATCCCTTATCAAAACATCTTTACGTTGTGTTAGTGAATTTAACAGAACACACAATGAAAATAACGGAAGTTGCTGTTTATTCTTTCAAAATACGCCTTTTAGTATTGTAGCTTTGAATAAATTGAGCCGTAAGATTTCTGTATTCTATCAACTTGTCTATTAAATCCTTTATTATGTAATCACTGCGTTTCAATTTTGATAAAATCTTGTCTTAAACCAACTTTCTAGTCTCGTTCGCTCGATGTGGCCATCTCAGCTTCATTTGAACTTTTATTGTGAAACCGGAAATGAAAGTCAGTTCATTGTTAGCTTGACCAGTTCAGCACCTGTTCTGTCGCTGCCAGTCAGCGGGGCGATGCTGGCCGTCTGAAAGCCGAACTGAACGCACACAGACGGGATCCCTGTGGTGAGTTAACGCGGCAGAATCATCCGTCCTATCTGGAGTCGTCAGATTTAATCATAAACAGAGGCTGACCGAGCTGCGGACAGGAAGGCTGTCAACGTCGCTAACGTTTATTTCACCCGGTTATTCGGTGCAAAACTGTAATTCACCCTCTTCGGTGCGCTTTTTTATATTTTCTACATTCACCGTTTTAAAACGGTAACGAACGTTGACCCGGTTTTAGCTTTGGATCAACGGCAGACTGCAATTAATTATTCATATTGTCACCATATATATATTGCAGGTAATGTTAAGAGTCTGTTTAATAAAGTCGGGGCAGGCGGGAGGTGTGTGTTACTGGTTGTGGTGGATGAGTGGCCCAGTAAAGGTGTAGTAAACCTCAATCCGCCTCCGTTTAGTAGCTAATCTGTTTGGGAAGGAGAGGTGGGCGGGGCTTGCAGGTAGCGCGCGCGCCCCTCTGTGGAAACGTCATCAGATTCTGACCGTTGATCCAGAACCAGAGCGCCATTTTTCAGCGTTTATCAACTTCATTTAAGTCCCAATGTTGCATTTACTTTCCCCGTCAGCTCAAATGTAGACGTCAATCGACTGTAGAGGTGTGGTGGACCGCAATAAGACTAACTGTTTTATTTAACCAAAGAGGTTCTGCTAACATGGTTTACACCAGAATTTGTGACGAAGATACAATTCAAATAAATTTAAATGTACCCAAATATAAGTCCAGTACCCCCCGCCCTCCCAAACAAAATTGTACATAAGTAAGAGTAGCACTGCTTTAACTTTATATTTTTACTCAAGTAAAAGTAAAAACTATTCAACAAATTACTCAAGAGTAAAAAAAAACAACAAAAAAAACGTTAAAATGCTACACACGTAATAAGTAACTGCGTATTAGGGGTTTCTAGGTATAAAAAAAAAAACAAAAACAAACTGCATAATTTGAACTTACTGTCTCTCAAAAAAGGAGTGTTTTTCACAAAAAAAAAGGTCGGAAAGTTTGTAGAAAACACTTGGAACATTTCTGAGTTTGAAAAGTCGAATATTTGCTAGGAAAAAAAAACACAAAAATGTCTAGATTAATCTCAGAAAAGTTCAGATGTTTGAAACGAACAATTTTTTTAAGGTTATTCATGTCAAATATTTTGACTTTTCAATCTGGAAAGTTTTTTATAACATTTTGGGGCTCAATCTCAACATTTCTGAGTTTTCTTTTCTTGCAATTTCTCAACTTTTGAAACAAAGAAGTTACTCTTTTTGTTTCTATCTACCATACCCTGGTGTAGAGTAATTGATCAGAATATCTGATTTATTATTTTAAAACGATCTCATCAGACACAGATATCTCCAATTTTTTGTATTTTAAAGGCTAAAACAAAAACATTATTTAAAAAATTATTACAAAATAATAGATGTGGGCATTAGCACTTTCCAAATCATAAAAAGAATGTTTGAAACTAAGTCTATAATGCAAAAATACTTTGTCAGAAGAAGTACTTTTAGTGCATGCATTTATCTTTTTCCTCATTCAGTGAAGTCACAGGAGTAGATTATGCCAAAATTTTACTGAAGTAAGAGTAGCAATACCTTATAAAAATATTACTCAAGTAAAAGTGAAAAGTACATGATAGTAAAACTACTTCTGAAATTATTTTTTCCCATAATGTTACACAAGAAACATTTTCTTTCTCACTGTCTGAATATTAAATCAAACTAAATAGACCAATATCTGTTTGTATTTTAAGGCCGCAACTAAAACACGTTCTTTTTTTTTTTTTTTGACACAATGAAAATTTTAAATAAATCAGCAAAAATATCAGGAGGAAAAGTCTGGTTCATCCTTAAGAACAGTTTCCAGATGCATGAAGGTGCATTGTTCATCTGTTCAATCAATTATACTCATGATGGGAATCTCCAACCATCTACCATTTCAGGAAGGAAATGGGTTCTGTGTCCTAGAGATAAACATGTTTTGGTCCAAATGTGCAAATGGACTCAGACCTCCATTTTTGGTAACACGTTTCATAGTTTGATGATAACAGTAGAACTGTTTTGTAAAAATTTGGAGGGATAAAGAGGATATTTGGTAGCACAATCCTGACTGTGAGGTTGAATAGCTCTGAGTTCTGAGGTTTTTCCTTTTGTCTAAATTTCCAGGATTATTGCTTCCAAAAAGACTGGATACCAAGAACCATGGTGACCAAGAAGGTCAGGACAGAATATATGAAGAAGTTCAGGGATCCCAAATGGGAGACGTTCTCTAAATGCTACGAGGATTCTCTGAAATACCGCCTGACACGGCGAGTGATGGAGCATTCCCACAAGCCCTGGTTCTGGGAGGGCTGGGAGACCGCTTCCGACTCCAGCGGCTGGTCCACTCCGAGACTGACCAGAAACAAAGTCGCTCCTCTGTCGCTGCCGCCGCCACCGCCACTGCCTCCCGCGTGCTCAGAGGTCAAACAGAGGCTGATGGAGGTGAAGACCAGTCTTGATTTGAAGCCAGAGGTCAAACAGACTGAAGAGGAAACAGGAGAGACTCCTGTTGTCGACGTTGCACCAACAGCAGGTTAGGAAACTGCAGGTTAGGAAACTGCAGGTTATCTCTGTTTGCCTTGGCCTTTGGTAGTTTTGTCTGTGTTAATCAAACAAGGAAGAACCCATAAGATATAACTTCGGATTTTCAGGCAGACACATACCTATTATTCATTATGTTAGCTGTCGTAATCTTTTGTGCGCCCAGTTATGGAAATGAAGAAGAATACCTGCTGTAGTTTTAAAAAGGTTTTAAATGTTAAGTGATCTTAGCCACTTACTGGTTCAATTTTGTTTAGTTCAAATGGAACCACTTTGTTTTAAGCCCTAACCCAAACAGTGGTCCTAGCAATGTCTCTCCTAAGGCCTGCATTCAGTCTCCATGGTAACCAACTGCTGTTCAGTGGAGCCACGCTTATTTTGGAAATTTCTTACTTATCTATCTCCCATTCATCACCAAGGTCCTCCTTTATTTTTGAGTTTTACTTTAATTCAAAGGTTTTTCCTCATGCTTATCTGAATCAGATGTTTTAGAAAATGGCATAAACGGGCCTGGGCCAGTTTCAGCGTCCATACCTCCAGACACCAGCGGCCCCTCAGACGACACGGCGACAGACAACAGGCCTGACAGTTCGGATTCGTCTGACGAGAAGCCGGTAAACCCAGCGCCGCGACGACGCCACCGCTGTCGCACCCCTCGCTCTGTGCCGGCGCAGCGGGACAGTTCCCTCGAAGATAAACCAGCTGTGGTCCAAAAGCCACCGAGAGCCAAGAGCCAACCAGCAATAAGCAGCAAGGCGAACCGCAGACCATCCAGCAGAATGGACTGGATCGAGAGACAACCAGAGGTAAAATAACCATACGTTAAGTTCTTTGTATGTGTTTATCTGAAAATGTGGTCTGTCACAATAACAAATTTTTATAGAGGATAAATTTTTCCTGACGTCATTGCTATAAGCAATGATGTTGTTGTTTTGAGGCAATTTTCAAGTAATAGCATGGTATGGCATAATAATGCAAGAACATATTCTCACAGATTAATTAACGTTAAATGCTAATGGACATTTTACATTGGAACTTGAAGACATCTTAAATATCCAAAATAAATTAAAAAAAACAATAGAAACAATATATTAATTATGAAGTCTTTATAAACAAATTGTCCTTGAAAAAAATGGGCTAGTTGAGACCAAAACACTAAACTGAAGACTTTTCTTGTCTAGTTTTTGGTAGAAAGAGAAAAAAGAGAAAAACAATAAATCATGAAAATGGAAATTATTGATATTTTACTTTGTCATGCGGTCAATTGATTTAATCCGACAAACCGACTGAAAATATAAATTTCCTTCCACTTCCCAAACATGTGCCACTTTGTGTTTCACATAAAATCCCAGTAAAGGTGTTGAGGGTTTCATATTGTAATGTGACACAATACAAAAAGGCTTTATTTATTAATTTCTTTGCCTTTGGATCCTAAAGTTTGATATTTTGCACACTTTTTTAAAACTTTAATTATTTTGTCTTTAAATTGTGTGTTTACAGACTGAGTGTATCGCGAGTGTTTCCCATCACACACAGTTAATGGTTAAGATGTGCAGTTCTGTGGTTCAGAACCTCACATCTGTGGCTATAAATGAACTTCACAGTATCACTCAGATTTGATAATAATGGTGCTACAAAGTGTTGCTTCCTCTCAGCGATACTTTAGTAGAATAAGTCTAAAGTCATAGGACACCTGAGATCCGCAGCGTTGTCACCAAACTCCCTGCACACATTAATAATAAAACACACACTGCGAACTTTCCATCAACAAAGCCCTCTGGCTTTTTCCTCTCAGAGCAACATGTCCGCCGCCGGCGTCCAGACGCAGCCAGACAGGCGCAGCTCCAATCTGGACCGTCGACGGGCCCGGTCGGCCGACCTGGAAAAGACGCGGCGGTCACAGCTAACGATGGCCGCAGCTGACGACCGCTGGATGACAGAATACATGCGGTGCTTTTCTGCCCGGCTCAGGTAGAGGCCGGATCCATAAAGAGCCCGCGTTTACCCAGCAGGGACCAACATGAGGAGCTGCAGACTGTTCAGCTGATTGAGCAACAGGCTGGGCAGCAGGTTGACTCAAAGTGGTGAAGAAGTTGGCAGGAGAAACTAAAATTATTCAAACTGCTGACAAAATACCTAAAAGATATCTAAAGTTTCTTCTAACTGGAAGCAACGTCAGCAGAGTGTCCCCTCATCTTTAAATTCATTAATCGCAGGTCTTAAATTTTGTCATGGCCGGCTTACTCAATCTCAATATATGCAGTTTATTTTTCTTCGGTCAAATAAATGTTTGAGTTCCGCAGACATTTTTATTCTATTCTGACAGTAGGTATTGAGACTACCGCTAACTAGCTGCTAATAACCCTCACTAGCTTATTTTGCATCTGTAATGGAAAAGCATATGTTCGTTTTCGCCACTGGCTTACAACCCATACGATGCTATGTAAAGTTTGTGCATAAAAAAAAAAAACACAGCACTACTACATTAAATATGCAACTTTCTTTTGTACATTTCTGTTCATAATGGTTATTAAAATGTCTTAAAAATCCTTAAATTTGAGTTGTTGAAATCTGCAGAATCCCAGATTAAGTTTCTTTTTTACTTGAATCTGATAGAAAATCTCTGAATGGAGCTAAAAATTATGGTGAAGCTCATCACAACAGGAGAATCATCAAAACACCAGGGAAACAGGCAGAAAGCTGCTCAGCCACCAGAATAAGGGCTTGACTGTAAATCAAGTCTTTTCTGTTTATGATTATGAGTAATTTTGAAACACAATTTTTAGCAAAACAAAATAAAAGCAGATCAATATCTCTGAACTGAAATCTCCCGTAATGAGTTTATCTAAACATTATCAATAATAGTTAAAAAGACAATGTTTGCCCACAATTACTCATCATAACCCCTGCTTGCTTCTTCACTTCAGAGGCAGCTGAGATGTAATGTTGCATCAGTGAATCTGCTGCTGAGGACAAAACACCAGAGACGTTTTCACCTGCAGAAAACACCTGTAGAAAAAAAAGAAATGAAAAGACTTCAGTGTTTGAATCTCGTTTTTGGAGCTAAACAGGAACAGAAGTCAGTAATCTGCAGACGCTTTCATATCCTGTGTGTTTTTGCCTCGATGGCAGGGATTCAGTGAGCGCTACGCTGCCCGGTCTGCACTGTGTCTGTGTGAGCCGTGAACAAGGATCTGGGATTACAGAGAAGCTTTTTTTTAACCAGTACAGACTTTAAGAAAGTGCTAACATGCTACTGTCTGAATGTCCAGGATCTCATTTATCCAACTGTACTTTAAATGAGCTTATGAAAAGTCGTTCTTGTTTTATTTTACTTCAACTTTTCTCTCACTCAAAGGCAGCTGAGCTTTTCCAACTCTGAGGAAGCAGAGAGGACCAAATTAGAATATTTTTGATATCCGGTTTGTATTTTGGGAATAAGGACTTTTAGTTTAGAGGTTAATAAAGAATAGATAAATATAACTTATCAACTAAAATCAGTATTCTAACAGAAGATATATTTATTGTATGCTGGCCTTATTATAGTTGCTAAATGAACCTCACTTTATTTAAAACTGGAAATAAGTTGTGGAGGTGGGCGGGTTTTATTTAGGAAAGATGCATCGAAAGGGGATGTAATGTAACATTTATTAAATAATGCTTTGTTTATCTGAAAGGGTAATTTAAATGATGTTGTAACAAAATATCCGAGTTTCTACAAAGAGTCATTGTAGAATGATGCTGTGATGGTGGTGATGCTGTGAGCAGGAAGGATCTCACATAGGTTAAAAGGGATTATAAATTTTAACATTTTCCTAAATTTAACAGGAGTAAATCTCAAAAAGAAAAACTGTCATCTGGAAACCTGTGAAATTTTTCATCATATCTTTAAAATAATTTATTCTTCTTCAGTTCAAAAGAGAAGGGGAAAAGATGGACCAATGCTACCTTTCTTTCTTGATATTAACATTCATATTATTTTTATTTCTTGTGTTAAGCTACCAGGATGTGCATTCGGTGTTGTAGTGAAGGAATAATTTGGGTAACATCTCCATGTTGTTGGGATTTAGTTGCTTTCTAACTGTGGATTGTAAACACGCGTTGATGTCATTGTTGCATCTCCCCACTTTGAGGGCTAATGGTCATTATGCACCATTTCATTCAGCAAATATCCTAAAAATCTGAATGCTTTTCAATTTAATATGAATGTTTATTGATTTCACACTTGCTATTTTTTCTATATTTATGTGAATGTTTTTATAACACTGTGGAGAACCTCTGCTTCATGCTGAACTTTAGCATTTCATATGATTAAGTGTCTTTTTTCTAAGAAACTAATATTATTGATCATGCTATGCTAGTTTGTCATGTCTGTCTTAGCAAAACTGAAAGACAATTACCACACATTTATGAATTAAAAATTATGTTTAGTATTTTTGATTTTATATTATTAAAATTAATGTGACCAATAAAATAGCAGGTTCAGAGGTAGTCATGCATCCCGCCATCGGCATGCATGGTGTGTACGGTGCCTTGCTTAAGTATTCACGCCCTTTAAACTTTGTCAGTTTGTTACAGCCAACAACTTGGTGTATTTTATTTTTGCTATCACACATGCTTTGATCGAAACCATTTCATTGTAGTTGGCTACATGTTTACAATATAATGTCCTATTAAAATACATTGAAATGTAACAGCAAAAGAAAAACTCAAGAGGTATGAATACTTTTGCATCGGACTGTTTACACAGACTGACAATCAGTTTGTGGGTAAAACATGTTAACCATTACCAGAGGTGGGCACCGCTAACTAAAAAACTAGTAGCACTAATAATTAATATTAGCTTTGCTAACGCACTACACCACCATGATAGCAATGCTAAAGTGCTAACTACAATTCATATTGATCTGCCCTTGAAAGACTACAATCCTCAAGCCCAATTCTGTTACGCATGTAGACGCTGTATTTGTTTACATCATGTTCTCTACTGTCCGCGTTTTATTGTGGGGGCGGGAAGCGGAAATGCTGCGTAAACTGTCTTCACTCACTTCAAAATAAGAGCATGGATATAACCGTTTACCTACTTCTTAACGGTCGATAACCAAACCAAAACTTCGACACAGATAAAATGTTTTCAAGTGAAAGTTTACAAAACAACCAAATAAACTAACTTAGTTGGAATTTATCTAGAAAAATTAATATAAGGGAATCTAACTGCTCTAAATATTTTCAAAGTTATCAAAAGCGATTAAATATAGCTAAGGATTAGCTCTGCTGTTAGCAGGCTAGCAAAGTGTCCCCACCACAAATAGCTCCTGCCAAGAAATCTACATTCGTTCCTTAGGTGACTCTAAGTCCTGGTAAAATCACTGTGGTCTTTGTGTCTGTATGTATTTGATTTGTTTAGTGTTTGTATGTTTAGACAATCACAAGATGGTATCTGAGACGTTACAATTTAAAAAAAAATGAATTAAAGTGTTTATGTGTTGGGATGGCTAACGTGGATTTTGACAGTGCTGTGTGGGATTTTTGTGATAAGTGATGATTTAAAAAATTGTCCCCATAAACTTTAAGATGCCGGTTTAAGAAAATGTAGTTTTATCACTGAATTGCACACAATAGCTGATTATAGTTATGAATTTGATATTTATCAATGTTCTCATGAAAATAAAAATGGACAAAATGGTTAAATTAACAATCCTGACAATACTGAGGTTTTTTTTTTTTTATAAGATTACTAGAATTTATCATTCTAAGAAATTTTTCTTCATAGCGACATAAAATATATTCACCCCTAGTCATTCGACTCTCAAATTTCAGTGGTTGTCTTGGAAAATGTGATTCAGTTCAGGACTATCGATGGTAGATATTTTGAATGTTATGCATCCAAATATTGGGTCATTTTACCTCCACTGATGTTTGACTCGATGCTCCATGTATTTGTATTAAAACCATGCACATATTTTCATTCACTTAAAGATATTGCTGTGAATAAATTATCTGAATAAAATCAGATGTGCTTTAGATGCGTAATTTAAGGTCATTTCTATATCAGATTTTTATTTTGATTATTTCCACATTTACTCATTTC
Organism: Poeciliopsis paucimaculata; assembly: GCA_903067055.1. Lineage (NCBI taxonomy): Eukaryota > Metazoa > Chordata > Actinopteri > Cyprinodontiformes > Poeciliidae > Poeciliopsis > Poeciliopsis paucimaculata. The sequence continues at coordinate 25,972 of CAEGAD010013422.1, forward strand.
TGCAAAAAATTTGACTAACTTTGTTTATTTTTAATCTGAGACAACACTATACATAAATTGTGGATGTTACAGCTAGGAATTAGTGATCAGGCCCAAAATATGGGTGCAATAATGAACTTAGCTCTGAACCTTTAGAGCCACATAAAGACAATTACAAAGTCAGCCTTCTATCACCTGAAGAACATTTCTACAACTAGAAAATTCCTGACGAAATTTAACCAGGGCCTGCCAAAGTGTGCCGTCGGTTTGGACCCAGTGTTATGATGCTAAAACTTAGCATCAATGCTAAGCTTAGCTAAAAAATTACAAAGTAGCCCGTGGAGGGTCACAAGTATGTTGACTAACATGGACTTCAAGCATCTTATTGGCTAATCTTATTGCACCGCCTATGGCAGTGCACTAGTGGGGGGTAGTGAAATGCTAATGTTTGTGCTGTTAATGCACTGTCTTTGCGAAAACCAAAAACAAAACATTACATTTTGATGAGTGCCATCATCAGAATTGTTGATATACATGTACTATAAAAGATTCCTTTTATTTTGGCCACTGCTGAAGACAAATACTTCTCTGATGCGCGATCAAATACAACACAGGTGTCAAACTCAAGGCCCGAGGGCCAAATCTGGCCCACCATAGCTTTTTATATGGCCCCTTAGACTCCAAATTACATCAATAAGTCCTTCCAGTTTTTCACAAATTCACAAAATTTACACAAAATCAAAAAACCCCATGTTTTTTTTTTCTTCTAATTTTACTGCAGATTTTCTCAAAATTGGTCAAAAACATTGAATTTAAGTGACTGCTGCCTTAGCCTTACTTGATTATATAGTGAAATGAGTAATAAAAAGTCACATTTAACATCATACATAAGTGAGAATATCAAAAAAAAATCCTTACAAACATTTCTAGATTGGTGCCACAAAATCTATAATTTTGACGGCAACAAAAACACTAAAACAATCACAAAAGCCTGGATATTTATGTTTATTGATATTTTAACAACTTAATTGGTTTTCTCAGTATATTCCGGCACAACCGGCCCTTTAAGAACATTCAGATTTTTGATATGGTCCGAAATGAAAATGGGTTTGACGCCCCTTAAATACAATAACCCAATGCCATGTAGCAGTACGGCTCATCACGCTTTTATTTTGAAAACCAACACGCAAAATGAAGCTGTCACGTGACCCATGCCATGTGATGCATCGTTTGTTGCCAGTCGTTTCGTGGTTTTCAGCGAAACGACACGAGCATCGAAGCCGGGCTTCATCTGACACGGCCAAAGTAAAGAAGAGCATTATGAGGAACAAATTAGGGCTCTTAATTTTGAATTGGAGGAAGCAAGATCTACTATTCAGACGTTGAAAAGTGATTATGATGCCATGTCAAGGTTAAATGTGCTCCTGGAACGGACACACATCTCAATAAGAAAAAATGCAGAGGATTCACTGAGAGAAAAGTCCAGAGAGCAGGACAGGCTTGAAGCAGAGAACAATGAGCTCAATAAAGAAATTGTTGCTTTGAAAGTAAAGCTTGACAGGATTAAATCCAAGGTGGTAGAAAAATCAAAGGATGTCCTGCAAAGTGAAGAGACCCCGGAGGAAAGCCCAGAAAAGACCGCAGAAGAGGCAACAGAAGAGACCCCAACACCAACAATGTTTCAGTTTCTGTCAATATGTATCGATCGGGAACTTTAAGACATTGGCTGCCACCCTGGATTTTTTAATTTCTGAACAGGATCTTCGGGGTTCGCTGGCACCAAGATGCTTGGGGGATAGCGGCGGAAAAGGGAGAACTTTGGGGGTAGCTGGCACCAAGATGCTTGGGGGAGAGAGGCAGCAGAGGGAGAGCTTTGGGGGTCACTGGCACCAGGATGCTTGGGGGATAGCGGCAGAAAAGGGAGAACTTCAGGGGTCACTGGCACCAGAACCACCAGGGTAATAAATTCGCTAACTTTATCATTTCTTACACTCAAGAAAACAATACTCATCATAGGGGATTCCAACCTTAAAAGACTACCTAGACGCACATACCGAAACATATAAGTAGATAGCTACCCTGGAGCCCAATTTAAACACGCAAATCACATTCTTAAAAGACCGAGACCTCCAACGAAACCAAGACAGTTATTCTATCTTTTGGAATCAACAAGGATTATAGGGACCAAACCACAATACAAAAACTCCTCACCTCCCTCCTTAATACAAACCAGGACACCTTCCCATATGCAAACATATACATACCACTCCTCAACTTTTCAGATAGGCTTAACTTTTCACACAAACCAAATCTCACCATGATTAACCAATCTATTACATCAATTTGCCATAAACTACACCAACACATTATCCCACACACCGACTTCCACACAGTAGAGGACGGCATACACTGGACACTTACCACAAGACAACAGATCTGGAACCACTGGGATCACTCTTGAAACTGCTAGGCACTTTTGAATTAAACGGTAAGTCCAGCCTAGAAACACAAAAGGTTAGCATCGAAAAAACTAAAATTAACCAAGACCCAGATATTTTTGCCTACTTCCAAAAATTCATAAAGACGGTATTGCCCATCAGAATGGGCAATACCGTCCATTCCAAATCCCAAAGGGCAGGTCTATCGTAGGCAGGCCCATCGTATCTGATTGCAGCAGTGAATCTTATAGCTCAGCATTCCTATTGGATCATTACCTGAACCCCCTTTCCAGAAAATACCCCAGCTACATTAAGGACACTAGGGACTTCCTACAGAAAATAACCACACACCATCCCCAAACACAGCCTCCTCTTCACTATGGACGTAGAAAGCCTATACACTAACACTGAAACAGAAAAGGGTCTAGAGGCCATCCGGGAATGCTTCCAGGAGAACCCGGACTCCACCCGACCAGAAGATATCATACTTGAACTCTTGAAAATTAATCTGGAAAGAAATGATTTCATGTTTGATGACAAATGGTACTTGCAAACAAAGAGAACAGCCATGGGTATACGCTTCTCACCAGCGTATGCTAACATTTACATGGCAAAATGGGAGAGGTTAGCTTTCCACCAAAGCCCCAAAAAACCAGAAGCATACTACAGATATCTGGATGATATCTGGGGAATCTGGAACCACAACCGAACATATACAGACTAGTTCATACACACACTCAACAACCACCACCCATCCATCAAAGTTAGACCCACAACAGGTGACCTTCCTGGATGCCATCACCTTTAAAGGTGAAGGTTTCCACAAAACAGGAAAACTGGACAGTAAACTCTACTTCAAACCAACTGACTCTCACCATCTCCTACATATGGACAGCTTCCACCCCAAACACACATTCCAAGGGATCCTTAAATCCCAACATATCAGATTCAAAAGAATCTGCTCTAACATCACCGACAGGGAGGAAGCTACACACACTCTTTCCCTCAAGATTCAAAAATACCCGAGATCCTTACTACATAAAGTTAGGAAAGAAATTTTCCACTCAACAGTACCAACACAAACAAGATCATAGACACAGACAGAAACATATAGAATCCCACTCACAGGTCCATTGGTTTAATGCTTAAACCAATAATTGATTGGTTTAAGCATTTCACGCTTAAACCACAAAGCACTCAGGGATAATTTTAAAGAACTCCCACTTAACCAAAACTGGAGAATCTTCTCAGCTTGCCAGAAAAACCCAAAGCTTCAGGACCTTCCTGGTCCACTCCAAATTCAGCCGTCAACATAAACCCATCCAAACACACCACAAACCATATATCCAGAGCACGGCCCCCCACAGACGCTGGCCCATCCATCCGGGGATCACTAAGACAAAAACCTAGTTTATGTTATCTGGTGCAAAAAACAATACATAACACACGCCTCCAAGCACACAGATCCAACATTAGAAACAGAAAGACGGAAACCATTTTGGTTCAACACTTCCAAACACATGGACTGGACCGAATTACATCTGTTATTGAAAGTACCATGAAATTTAGCCATAAAATCTGAGATCCATTTCCCATTAAGCAGTTTTAAAAATACTGAGATCAAGTTGCTTAGTTTTCCAAGCTGCATAGGTACAGCCTCCATATTTAGTCACACATGATGTTTGTTTTTTTACCAAGTTTGTTTCTAAAATTTTGCCAGGACAAAGCCAGTTTCACTGCTTTGGCTCTCGTCTGTGTGAACACTTCGGTTTCTGCAGGCCGCTCTCGGCCTCCTTTAATCCAATCAGGTTAGAGGCTGAGCTAATTCAGCGGACAGAAATAGATCCAAGCTCTGAAGGAGAACCCAGAAAAATGAACAAAATACTTCATGTCTGTAAATCTATTTATTTACAGCACCAAAAAAAACAAGTACAGAACATTAAAAAAATCCCCAAAAAACAATGAATCCAACTCAAAATAAGTGAGCAGTCATCTAAAAAAGTACAAGTGTTTCCTTTTTAAAGAAAACATCTTTAAAATCATTTTAAAGAAAACATCTTTAAAATCATTTTAAAGAAGTAAAACATAATTAAAAATAACTTTATAATTGGTGAGGCATCACAAGGGAAGCCCTGCAGCCAGGATGCTGCCCAGAAGTGTTCGGTCCTTCAGAGCGTTTTCTACGTCTTTTTCGTCAATTTTCAGGAACACCTGAAAATAAAATAAAAACAAACAAAGAGTTCATTGACAAGAACAATCACAAAAACAAGCCAGCTCACCAAATGTGATCTGACAGTTCATAGCACAAACTCAGACATGAAAACACTAAATTCTGACAAAAACTCGCTTAATTAAGCGCTTGGGATTTTTTTTTATTTTTTAGAAACAGTAGAAACCCAAGTGGAAGTACAAAAACATTCAAAATGTGAGTTTTGTACAATGCATCTACTTTAATCATATTCTAAGGCTCCTTTAAATAAGATTTGAACGTTGTTGTTCAGAGAGTTTTGTACCTTAGTGAGACGACCCTCTTTGGCCTTCTTCAAAGCGAAGATTCCCCGACTCTCCAGCAGGCCGCACAGCGCCAAACACTCGCCCTGCCCGACTCCAGACACCTGCCTCTGGGCGCACAGGCGGCTGTAAACCTCATGGAGCTGAAACGCAAAGCAGGGTCGTTTAAAACTCATCAGAATTAGACTGCAGAAGCTCACCAGAAATGTTAGAAGGAGAAAAAAGTAAAGCTGGAAGCAGTGGGTGGTGCTTTTAGTAGAACCTTTTAATTACATTGCACTGAATTAAAGCTGCAGTGTGTAACTTTTATAATGTTTATATTTTTGTTAAAACTGTCAACATGTCATTACACTTTGAGCTTCTATTGCCACCAAGAAACGCATGGCTCCTGAAAAGAAAAGAAATAAACCAATCAGAGCCTGGAGGAGGGGCTTAGCGCTGTCAATCAACCACATGTACCACTGCTGAATGTGCTAGTGGTGAAGAAACAACTTCCATTGTAGGGAAACCATTTTTCTAAGACAAAACTAACTTAGAAGTAACTTTTCAGTGAGACATAGAAGACTGAAATAACCTGCCAGTAATTTCGGTTATATTTTTCCATTTAAGTGAAATTATCTGCCAGTGAAACTAGCACTCTTTCATCAATATTAAGGAATTATTGACTTAAAACAATCTCCTATCTTACTGATACCAAGATATTTGCTCTAAAAAGTAGGGTTTGGTACGTTTTTGTATTTTTTTCCAATTAGCCTTAGCATCTTTTAGCCTGATGACCTTGAATCATGCTCGTAGGTTCTCCGTCTTACCTTCCCCAGGTTCGTCTCTTTGCTCTTCCCTTTGCGGATGAGCAGCAGCAGGCAGCAAACCAGCAGCTTCTGCTGCAAAGGGAAACTCTCTCCCTCTGAACCGCCGCTCTGTGCCGCCATGCGGTCGCCGTAAACCTCTGACAACACCTTCGCCACCTGAGGGAGGCCGACCAAAGACGCTGCAGACAGACAGCCGAACTTAGTTTCAGTCACAATTATTTTAATAATTGATTACTCTCACGATTAATCAGATAAAAATAATTGCCGCTTGCACCTTTTTTGTACAATATTTATTACGAAAACATTAGAAGATGCAAAAAGCAATTCAATTCCATTTTAAATGAGAGAAACGTTTTAATGCTTAAAATGCAGCAACATGTGGAGTTCTGGGAAGAAAATATTCAGCGACAGAAAGGTTTTATTCATCTTAAACGATTAATCCATATTTTTGGTACAGTGTTGGTTTAGTTACAGCTCTGAGTGTGTTGTTCTTTCAGCAAATCCAGTCTGCATACTCCAGTTAAAGATCAATCAGTTACTAAATAAGTCGAATATTTGATCAATTAATCACAAATAATCTGATAATTTCAGCTGTAGCCGTTTGCAAAGTTTACTCTTTGCAAGAGTACGTTTACTCTAAGGTGATCTTACCTGTAGCAGAGGCCTTCTGTCTTTCATCAGCTTCTGCGATCTCGACCGCTCTCCTGGAAAGACACGGTGTTACGTCAGCCATTTTCTCTGGCGTTCCAGACTCGGGTCATTATTACCGATTTTTACCTGCAGATGTCCAGAGCCTTTCTGGCGTCTCCGGACACAGCCGATACCTTCCTGGCACAGAACTGAACAGCCGAGGCGTCCAGCAGACCCTCAGCCGAAACCTTCAGAACCAAAGCAGAACTCTAGTTAGACGAGCCGAGACATGGAGAGACGCCGGTGATATCAACAGAACCGAACCAACCTTCGACAGTCTGTCCTGTATGATGGCGCTCAGCTCCTGTCGGCTGTAGGGAGGGAAGTGCAGCAGCAGTGGGCGACAGTGAGTCTGAGCCTGCAGTCTGGGCAGGATGCGATCCGTCAGGTCCAAAGCGTTGGCAATGCCTGCAGGAAGACATGAAGTCAGTGTGAAGATCACTTGGTGGAGGGTGAGGCATGCTGTGGGCCAAACTCGTACCGATGAGACAGAGACGGGACCGTGGCAAATACGGCCATTCAAAGATGGTGTAGAGGACGTCCTGAGCTTTGCTGTCCAGCTGGTCCATTTCATCCAGAACCAGGAGCCTGAGGGGACAAAGATTAATGATCAAACTCAAAATTTTTACCCAACAGAAAGAAAGTCATTGTAAGATACCAGTTTAGTCGAGACGAAATGTTAGAGCCAGGCTAAGAAAAATAATGTACTTATGAGAATTAAATCATATTATATTAATGTGACTTTATTCCTGCAATAGTAAAACTTTTTCCACTTATCACGACCTTTTGTTCACGCGGCTATTTCTCAGGCATCATGGCAAAAATTCCTCACACATTATCATAACTATGTTTTCATGAATTGTCACGACTATTTTCACTTTATTGCAACTTTTTTTCAAGCATTATCATAACTTTTCTCGTAATTAATTCTTTTTAGCTCCTTTGTTCAGTCTGGTACTAATTCTGTCGTAAAAAAGCAACTAAAGTTTTAAAAAGCAGGAACTTACACTGTGGGCCCCGGAGCCGTCAGGAACCTCTGGAGGCCGCTCTGTCCACCGGCTGCTTTCAGCTTGTAGGCCAGCAGCGGGAAAATGGCGTGGGAACTCCGCAGACTCATGCAGTTCATCACCACCGTCTTTACCGGTGCGAGCTCAGACTGGGAGGACGGAAAAAACCCAAACGTGTTACAGAGGACAAAATGAAGACAAGTAGCAGATTAAAACTACATAAACACTGAGAAACTGAAAGTTTTGAGACCCATCGTTGTTAACTGACTGCAAAATAAACATCTAGTTTTCCCCTCCAAACTGATACCAAAGTTCTGATAAACTACAAATAACGACAAACTCAAGTCTGAAAACTAACTCAAGATACTAAAGACAGTTTCAACAAAATCACCTCTGATCATTGTCTTAACAGACTGAAATCCTGTTATCTGCAGACCTTTATAACAGATTCTCACACAGTGTGACATCACCCTGCTATCAGATGTATTACAAATAGGCAGCTGGGTTTAATAGATGAACAAACACTTTATCAATCTAAGGCAAATTATAGAATTTAAATTGTTTAATCGTCTCATAAATAGCAGAAATTTACTTTAAAACTTTCACTTATATAAACAACAGATGTATTGTAGAGAAAAAGGAATCAATTTTAATTTTTAACTTCTCCAAAAAAGAGACAGAATATATATATACGTTTTATTTATAGCAGTTAAAGATAAATCTGTTCGATAAGATCATCCCCATTGCTATTCAATCTAAATACCGGCAGTGGCGCTGGGTCTCCACTAAGTGTCACCCGCGTAGAATAATCTGCCCTAACTCACCTTCATCTCCTGGAGGATGCAGTTCAGGCAGGCGGTCTTGCCGGTCCCTGGGGGCCCTGAGATGTAGAGGCTGCTGGGGTTGCGCTGCAGCACCTTGTCCTCCAGGAAGGAGCGGATGGACGCCCGTTCAGCGTCTCTGGACAGGAGACACTCAGGGATGGCGGTGTGCAGCGCCTGCTTCACGCTTTGAAACCTTGACTCTGCAGAGAGACAGGGGAGGTCACAGATTAGAAATAAATCAATTCTACACTGCGTTTTTAAACTGACCAGGCTGGGGTTTTTTTCCACTTTTTTAAAAGGGACTCATTCCGCAAAGATGCACATTTTGTGTGTTTTTGTGCTTCCGTTTGGATTTCTAATGCTTCTAAAAGAAGCCAAAGTGTTTAGAAAACAGACCAAAAAAAAGTCATTTTTTGGCAATAAGTTAATTTTTGGTGCCTGGAAAATGAAACATTTCAAAAACCCCTGTAATGTAACATCACAAATCAGCAGGCACTGCCCCTCACCTAGTAACCCCAGCTGAGACAGCCTGTTGCCAAGCAACCCCAGCAGAATTCCACCCGTCACCTAGCAACCCAAGCTGAGTTCCAGAACATTGTCAGTTGATTTCGGAGCAGAACATACTTTATTGAAGTCCAAGAAGGAAATTACTTATTTGTTGTTAAATATTTGAACATATAAATGTAACCATTAGTGATATAACATTTATAACACATGTGAAATTACAACTAATGTAAATATTATTGAACTATAAACTAAATTAAAAAGGCAAAATAAGGAAAACGCTTATATACATAAAAATATGTGGATATAAATACATACAAGAATTCAAAATTTTGAATGAGTTTTAACAGCTGTTGGAAAAGACAAGTTTTTTGTTGTTGACTTTCTATCCAGAAACTACATGCTGCATTCTTTTTAGCTCCATTTCTGTTTCTCAAAGATGTATGGTTGTATAATTGGGCGTCTGTTTGCAGCCATTCTAATATGCAAGTGTAAATGTTGAGCTGGGGGTCGTAACCAGTGGCAAGATGCCCTAAAGCAGCTCATTCTGAAAGGCAAAACTAAGAATGATTTTGTGCAAGAAATATAACCGTTTTGTACAGCCCATAGACTTTTCCTTACATGTTCAATGAAGCGTAATCAGTCAGCTTTAGAGATAATGTTTCGCTCAAAAATGTTCTTACTGTCAGCAAACAGGCGGGCAACATGCGGCTTCTTCTCTTGGCTGTGCAGGACGGGACTCCCAGGAGGCGTTTCCTGTCTGTTCTGAGACAACCTGCTGGTTGGAGAGCGCCGCTGCTTGGGCGTCCGACCTTCAGATGTTGGCGAGTTTTCATCGAAGCCAAGTTTGCGTGGTGTTGCCGAATTGGGTCTGTTCTGCTTCGCAGGGGAACACGGCACGTTGCAGCCATTGTCGTCACCTTCAGAAGGAAAACAGAATAATAAACTGAAAGAATAAAACTGAAAATTAACTAGTATTACAAAATATCTACAGAGTTTGAAGTAGGAATCCAAATGATTGATTAATGAGATAACCTAAAGTTGATCAAGCTCATCAATTACCCAACAATTAATTGATAAGCAGACATTTTATGTCTTTCCGTTATGTAAAAAGATAAATTTTTAATAATATGCCAAATCTAAAAAACATTACATTTTGACAGTTGTACAAAATGTAATGTTTTTAGTACATCACATTTCGTAGTTTTCTGTTTTATTCAGAAAATCAGTATTTTCTGAATAGTGGTGTTCAGAAAATAGAAAAGACTGGTTTTCTTACGTTACTAATATTGGACATATTTATAAAACAACAAAACAGTTACCCTTTAGGTTGTAGAGTAGAAAAATAAATGAAAAGAATAAAATATGTGAAACATTTAATTCCCCATGAACAAAGAGATATTCATACAGAAGTACGGTCTGTTTTTGCTCTTTTAGGAACGTTAAAATTTTTCTCCTTTAAGCTTTTTAAATCACAAGAGCTCTCAAAATAAATTAACCCTGTTTATTATTTCTGTTATCCCTATATCAAATTGATACAGTTGGGGCTTCCACACTTCCCATATCTGTGTCCTCTGTCACTTTTTTCAGCAGTTAAAGCAGTTTTATCCATTGTTAACACATTGATTGAAAGTATTATGCTTATGTCCACTAGGTGGCGATCGTGAGTTTATGTGAATGCATAAATGTAAAGAATAGGACGACACAAGTAGAGTCTTCTGTGACATACCTGTGAGAGCAGACCCATGAGAAGAGACTTTAATAAAAGTGTCTGAGCAATACAAGACTCCTGGTTATTATCAAACACGAATATAACAGTAACCTGCTTTTCCGAGCCGCCTTTAAACACAACATGAGCGCTATGCGGGGTTTATGCCTGCGCGTGTGCAGAGCTGCACAGGTGTGTTAGAATCATGGCAGCAAAACACAAAAAACTTGGCATCGTTTTTCCCAAACTAACAGAGTGAGTTGAATAAAGCTGCTGGATGCAGGTAATATTAGCTCAAAGATGATTAGTTAACACCAATACAGCCCCTTAAGCTTTTGTTTCTCTCCCCGTTCTGCGCCATCTCTAATTTCTATATCAACAACTCTACTTAATGATGACCAGCGCCGTCTCCTGGGCGGCGGCCAAACTACAACACTGAAAGGTTTAAGTTCCAGTATTAATCAACTGGAACTAATTTTAGCCTAACAAACCATTAATTGCCCATCACTAGTGAGATCACCCTGAGATTAATTTTTTGCATCCGGAGTTCAGGTAGATCCGTGTCTCACCTGTGCGTTTCCGAGGACTAAGAGGGAGTCGGTTCTGCAGGATGGGGGAAGAAGGCGGTGTTGGCGCCTGCGCTGCAGATCTGCAGAGCTGATCTACTTTCTGCTTTGGAGAGGTTAGGGGGCTCTGGGCAGCAGAACGTCTGGGTGACAGAAGTGTCGGTCTGTCTGACGACCGCCTCGGAGAAATCGGACCGACCCGACTCGGGGAAGGAAGCCGGAGCTCTGGCTTGTTTGGGGAGGCCAACGCGACCTTGGAGGGCTGAGCCATCTTGGACTGCAGGGGCGCCCGGCAAGATTTGCGACGCGGGAACTGCAGCGTGTGCTGAGCTTGCTCCTGAGAGCGAGTCCTGGGCATGACTGGTTGTCTGATGGGAACAAAAAGAACAGAATGAGTTAACAGGATGTGGAAATGAACGATATGAACAGGAAGCTAAATGTGCTAGTGATTAATACATGATGCTAAATGACATTTAAGAAAAAAAGTGTAGTTGCAATGTTGAATCTTGCTAAATTATTCATACATGTTCTCTTTCCATCATTAAAAATCAGATGCCCAAACTTAACATGGGTTAAAAACTAATTGCTTCAGGCTGGTTAAGCCTGAAGCAATTAGGCAGTTAATAACATCGTAAATTAAAATGTGGTCTGTAGTTTCCATTCTGATGTTTAAGTGTTTTTTAAGGAAAACTTTGTTTGCAGAGACTTCAATATCCATTTTATTTATGGTTTCAGTTCTGTGTGCTTTTTATTTTCTTTTTACTGTCGTTTTTGGTTGTGTGTTTTATTTTGTAAAATATCTTCCACTTCTAATGTGAATTATTTCTAAAGTTAAAGTTCATTAGTCTTTGAGAGGGCAAACTTTTTATCAATACATGAAAGTTGTCTCAAAACAATGATTTATCACAATAATTTCTGGAAGAATTTATTAAGCTGTGAAATTTATCATCATATTGCAGGCCAAGGAAAAATAAAAATGTAAAACCTAAAATCACAACCAGTTTTATTAAGATTCTTTTCGGCTCAACAATAAATAGTAAAACTTTCTCCACTTATCGCGACCTTTTGTTCACCAGTATGGTGGCTATTTCTCAGGAATCATGGCAAAAATTCCTCACAAGTTATGGTAACTATGCTCTCATGAATTGTTGTGACTATTTTCATTTTATTGCAACTTTTTTCAAGCATTATCACGACTTTTCTCATAAGTAATTCTTTTTAGTTTCTTTGTTTCAGTCTGGTACTTAAATCTCTCTTGTAAAAAAGCAACTAAAGCTTTAAAAAGCAGGAACTCACAGATTTTATGTTTAATTTAAACAGTCTGATTTTTTTGTAGGACATGAATGTGTAAATCATCGTACATTATTTTGCATACTTTCATTCTTGAAAGACAACCAACCTCTCACCAATTTATTTTGGGTTTTATTGAAGAAAAAAATATTTAGCATGTTTTCAAATAAAAAAAAAACAACCAAAAAACAAACATGATTTACGTCACTATTTGCACAGGACATTAAAAGATTAATACTTTGTGTTTTAACTAACGATTTTGTGAACAAGTGTTAATCTATGGCTCAGTTTTTTGTCTCAATTGTCTTCCTGAAGAGTTACAAAAACTAAATCAAATTACAAAAATAAAGGTGTAAAACTTTTCCCTTCCAGTTTTAAGATAGACACGACTATTATTTAAAGATGAACAACACATTCAGGTGTGGGGAACAAAAAGAAGCACTTTTAATTCACTGTTAAAGTTACAATTTGGGTTAAAATGGTGCAAGTAGGTCAAAGTTTACAAAAATCAGAGATAAACTAGAATCTATCTAGATGTATTCTCACTCCAGAAAAGGCAAAATGGGATCCGTTCAAGAGTGAAAAAGTATTTTGTAAAACTAACTGCGTAACTGTCTGATTTAATATTTAAAATTCTTGTCCTCAGATAGACAAGAAAGGTAAAGTTTGTGGTATTTTACACACTGAAATACTCCTACAGTACTGACGTACATTGGCTAATGGCGCCAAAACAACGACATCGCCTCCAACACCCATCAACTTTCGACTCTTTTTTTAACTAAAATGTCGATTTTAAGCACCCACGTTTCAAAATGACCGATTTTAGCTGATGTCCGGTCACGAAAGCGCAACTTTATAACAAAACTACCGCAAACAAAATAGACAATAAACTTGGAATGGCTTCCTTTTATTTCTGCCGCTTAAACGACAAAATATGTGAGATTCTGCTACTTACGGGAAACTCGTCGATGATGAACGGAGGTCTATAAATGGATAAATAAAGTCCTCTTGCTTCAGAGTTTCGGGTTTATTCGACGTAAAGCCGTTTTGTGTCCGTCTTCCGCTGCACCGGAGTCCGAACTGACCAAATCTCACTCTAACTCAGCCGTAACTCCCGCCAGCGCTCTCTGATTGGTTCACCTCTTCAGCTTCTGCGATGCTCATTGGCTCAACGTCATATGCGGATGTTACGTGACTGTTGCTGAGCTGACGTGCAGTTTGGTGGCGGGAGTTTGGATTAAACCTCCGATTTTGGCGGATTGCGTCAGTTTACGTGTCAGAAGAGCTGTACTCCTAAAATGTGTTTTTAAATAATAGTGCAGACAAAAACTGGAGACAAAGTGCTGATTATATCGACAAAAATAACAATTGTGATGTTATTTTTCTTTTAAACTAATTTCTTCAGACTTTAATGCTTTTGATAGTTTGAAATAGACACAAAGTGGAAAATCATGATTAACAGACATAAGGGCTTTCAAACACCCATCTGAGTAGTTAGTCTTATATAATGTTTCACATCGTGATAAAGTTATTGAAATAAATTGGCTATTCAATAATACTAATTTATTAATAAAGAAGGGAAGCAAACTCTTTCAGGTCGCCAAACATGTTGATCCTGTTCCAGACAAAGATCCATGTATGGTAGAGGATGATGATCCTGAGGGCTGCCTGGAATACATTAATGCATTCATGTACAGCAAACCTTTCCTTGAGTCAGAGGACAGAGGGATGATTGAATTATTGGTCTTAAATCACACTATGGACAATGTGGTCCAAGCACGTAAATTAATGTTGGCAGAGAAGATTTCTGATGTTGATGTTAATCCCATTGTTGAGCCATATAACACAAAGCTTTTACTAAATCCTCTAACACAATACAGGATGGGGTTATCGACTTGGGTCCTTCTTCTACCTTACATTACTCAAAATATCTGCAGCTCAAACAAACATTGCTGTCACTGCATATGACAACACTAACACAGCTACAGTTAATTCAACAGCACCCACACTAATTTATGATCTGCAAAGAAATCTGTTCAGTTACACAGATCTGAGCAAAATACTGATGCAGTGTGTTGGCCCTTTGATTACAAATCCAGCTTCGCCTCAGCTTGCAGCTACCAGATATGGGGCATCCCAACTTTAAAGGGGAACTTGGGCCAAATGGCAACCACCACCACCACCACCATTACCAACAACAGTATGACCAGTTTGTCCCCATCAGAGAACTTTCATTTCTGCCCCGAAGAGAATTTAAGATTCAAGGTGGCCCGATTGGTGATCATTCATCTGACATATCCTGCAGTAATGTGTGCAGACACATTGACGAGGGGATTCAAGATAACTGTGCTAACTCTGACATCGTCTGGGCTCAAGATAATTAAACCAGGCAGCTTCAAAGACGTGTTGATTAACAAAGTTGATATGAAAGTTACAGAGCTGAATGGATTTCCACAATCTCATCAGAGGGAGAAGAATAGCACTGAACTGTTTCAAGAGTTAATTTGCACCAGACAGCAGTTTCTTCACAGAGTAATGGGATTAAAACGGCGAACAATGTTCACTTCTAACCTCCCTGATCACACTGGCCCAGTACGTAATACTGGGCCAGTGTGAAGTACAGCAAGGCAAGGGTGCAACTTCTTGTTGCAGGTTGGTGGGGCGCTGATGCACCCACAGTTACTGGAAGGCCTTTTGTTTTTAGTGCTAAAAATAAAGCTAGAACTTAAACGTGAATGCCATACAGCCTTATTCAATAAATTAGGATATATTTTCTGCTTATGTCAGATTGATAGTACATTTCGAAAATAACCTTTTAGCAGGTATTAAACTTACTATGAAATATAAACATGTTAAAACGAAAGTAATCTAATTAATCTATATAATGTATTTCACTTGGAGATGGAATTGCTGAAAAATCAACTTTTCAGTCATATTCTAATTTATGAACTCAGCCTTTATGTGCTGAATGTTTCATAATTCAGTAATGTTTTTGTGAAAAATTATCACATAATTGTCTTTTATTGTCTGATTTTATCAAGTGCTAAAAACATAAACAACATGAAATATAACAATTAAAATGTTATTAAACATCTCAAAAGCAGAATAAGTAACTTCTGTGTAAACCAAATGAATCCTCATTAGTGCAAACTTTGTATTTTTCAATTATGTGATTCTGACTCCTCAGCTGTTGGCAAAACATTTTGTCCTGCTGACTCGCACACAGCAGAGGAGATATAAAGTGTCTTTAATATAGAAAACAATAAGACACAAAACCTTTGTGGGTCTGTTTGGGGCAGCTGGTGAGTAGAGTGACCATAGATGTTACTGAATTTTATGAAATGTGGCTTAAAGCCGAGAACCTGATGTTTGGATATGTAAATATATATACATATATAACTACTCCTGGGTAACTCAGATCTGAACCTTCAGTCACATAAAGATAGTTACAAAGTCAGCCTTCAATCACCCAAGGAACATTTCCAGGATTATATTACTAATGTCCCGATAAGGTCAGATATTTAGTCAAATTGATTACTACAAGCATCTTCATAGGTTTCCCTAACAGTTGTAAGCTGAAATATTTTATCAGTTAAATCAGTTTTTATTCGTTCAGTGGCAAATAACATAAATATGAAAATATGTTAAATATTTACTTTTAAGTATTCATGAAATGCAGAGAAAGTGTTATTTTAATTTAATAGGTAGGAGGTTTGACGACATTCGCGAATCAATCTGCAGTAATTTTCATTTAGTCGCCAATTTTCTTCAGAAAGTGAAAATTTCCAAATATTTTTTCCTAGTATGTTACAGAAACATTAAAATCAAGCAAAAACAACACGAGACATTGAATCCGATACCCTTTAACCCCTAACAGGAATGCATTTTATTGAATTTATTTCAGATGGAAAAAAATAAAAAAATTAAAAACAAATATCCACCACTTGGTTCCCGTCTTTCAGAGTGAGCAACGTGAAAGCATCGTGACAGATCACTCATGTCAGAGGCGAGTTTACATCTAGTAAAGAAAGTGCAGGTTCAATAACGTCACTGCCGCCGATCACTCGTCTATTTATTACCTGATGGATCTTTAGGAATCATACAAAAAACTAAAAATAAAAACAACCGGCTGGTGAAAAACTGACAAGCATCGGCGCATCATTCAACCCAGCGACTGAACACTCAGAGGCTCCAGGTAGACAGACTGGAGCTCACTTACCGCTGGAGAACCTTTCCTATTTCACAAAAACATAATACGTCACAAAAATAGATCAGTAATTAGGATTATCTGTCTTTAGTGTAAATATACAATATTTATTGCATTTTCAAATACACTCGTTTCCTATTTCGTTTCTGGCCGTCACCTGAAAAGACAAAATAAACTGTAAAAGCCACAAAGTACCAAAGAGAAGTGAAGTCAGCCTGGCGTAAGGCGAAGAGCAGCAAGAAACGCTGCTTCTGTGAGAAATCACCAACTAACCTCCTCCTCCATTTTATCGGTTAATCTATGACAGCGATTAGTGTTTTAAAGTGAAGTTTAGCAGATAGTAAAAAAAGTAAAATATAGCACTGATTTAAACAGTTTTCTGGCACTTAGTGTTCAACTTCTTATTAGCTGCTACCATTTACAACTATAAACTGTTCCTTGCATAGAAAATAAAATCATAATGTCTCTGTGGAAAAAGAAAAGAATGACTAGCTTTTAGGTTTACCTCCTGAAAGATCTCTGATACATACATATGACTATTTCCTGTAAACTCCAACAAACTAGGTAAATCTGCAGCTAAGGGGATTTTCCACCAAACCGGTTTCAGTTCTGAATCTAGATCTCAAAGTAAATCTTCTAAAACTACAACTTAATAAAAAAACAACGCTTCACTGCCCATAAGGAGGTAAATTGGCACAAATTTACTTGATTCCTCAGGTTCGTCAGATTTACCGTCTGCAGTCAGGGAACGTCTAAATGCTCTGCAAAAAACTACATTTTACAAAGTATTTCTGCTCTAGTTTCTAGGTCAAATATCTTATGCTTCAATTAAAACAAAACTAACTTAAAACTTATTTTTCAGCAAAATATATGAGCTTGTTTGAATGATTCCTTAATATTGATGATAAAGTTCTATTCCCACTGGCAAATTATTTCACATATACGTAAAATTTGGAACTTGAACTTTTTTAAATATATATGAAACAATCTCATTTGTCTTTATGAAAAATTTGTTATTTCTAGAGCAAATATCTTATTACACTTGAAATAAGACAAAACTGAACTTACAAGTGACTTTTCAGCAAGAAAGGTTTTGTCTTATATTTCAAGTGTATTGAGATATTTGCACTAGAAATAAGGAAAATATTTGGTAAGATTTAGTTTTTTGCAGTACTCTTGGTGTTTATAAATCTATTTAATCATGATGTAAATCCTTTTGGCAGCTCAGACAGAAGAAACAAAAGAAAATCTCTGGGATCGGTGTCAATAAAGTGCCTCAGATATTGTACAGTTGGAGCCGGTTCTCTGTGGAAAAACAAACTGGATTGCAACAGAACCAGTAAAGAACTGGAACTGCTTTGGTGGAAAATCCCAATAAATCCTCTAACCTGATTCATGCTCCACTAAACAGTGACAATCCGGTCACTGTAACATCATTGAACAAGCTTATAATGTTACTGAATAAGAAATATTTTATCGCTAAAGTGCATAAATCAGCATCATGCACAGTGTTGGTTGTAGCGGTTAAGGTGAAGTGCAAAAATCGCCTGAAGATAGAAATATGAACATTCAGAAAGAAGGAAAAGTGAAAAAAAGGAATGCATTCCCTCTCCAAATGTAAAAAGTTGACAGCATCAAGATGCAAAAATCTATTCTACATACAGAGCAAAAATAATGCGACTCAAAAACCTTTTGGCACGCAGAAAAAAATAAAATAAAAAAATTGTCTGCAAATGAACACCGTTACGTGGCAACGGGAACGGCCATTAACCAAAAAAAAACTAAACACATCTCCACATTTCTGGCGCAAAGAGCTTCTCAGAAATATTTAACATAGTTTCCATTTATAAAGTTGATTTTTCCCCAATAGAGACATAATAATGACACCCCGAAAAAAAGAAAAGAAGCCAAGTTAAGAATTGAGAAAAATCATAATAGTCGTCATATTAAAAGAATAATTCAGAGTTTTGGTCCTGATATGTCGTGTCGTGTCCATCGTTGGAGGAGGTGGAGCTGAGCAGTTGGCGGTTTTGTTCTCTCATGCGGTGTCAAAACTTTACGTTGCTTGAGCCGCGGTGCGTCTGCCGTTTCGTGTGTAGTGTGTCTAAGATTCGTGTGTCTCTCCACCGCCCCCTGCTGGCTCATTATGTCCTCTGACACAGTTCAAGTCCTGAGTGGAAACTGGTTCACCTGCCCACAGGTGGTGCTGGAGGAGCTCCTCTCATCTCTGCTGGGCACAGAAAAACAAACAACCGTTACCCACCCATCCATCCACCCACCCATCCATCTTCCCCATTGATGGGCTAGTTACCTTAGCAACGCGATGATACACAGCTCTACAATAGGAAAGCTGCGTTTTCATTGCAAATGTGAGAGAATTTTTGTTTATATTCTGCTAATGTATATAAAAAAAATTCTCTCGCAATTGCAGTGTTTTTATTGAGTAAGAAATTAAATAAAAATCATATGTGAATAAGCTTGTTCATGCTATAAGTCATTAAAAATAATGGCAGTGGTTGATGTAAACAGTTACATGAGATAAAATCATAATTCAGCTGCTGCGCTAGCATCAGCCAATCAGAAGACACGTTGGCGTTTTGTTCAGGCGCTGTAGCGGCTACGTATACAGCATCTTGGGGAAATTATAGTTGGCCATTTTACAAAAGAGCAACAAATTCAACAGCTTTTAATGGACTGTGCGAAGCTGTGAGCTCTGGAGGAGCTGGCTGCGCATTGTCTGAAAAAAAAAAAAAAAAATCCATCCTCCTACTGCTTCCTGTTGTCTTCTTTGTTGTTTCAGCCAGTAGTAACATCCGGCTGTCTATAATGTGACTCGTGTGATGCGAAATTTATTTTGAATACAGCTAAATCTGGTGACGGACTCAAACCTGAACGTTCAGAGCCACTTAAAGACAGTTACAAAGTCAAACTTCTATCACCCAAAGAACAATTCCAGGATTATACATACATAAATACAACGGGAAGCAAAAAAACACAACAATAATTGAATAGTACAATCCAAAGGAATGTGCAACTGAGTAGGATAAAATATATAATATTAGATTTAATAAAAGGACTGATAATTACTTTATTATTATTTATTTCAGGATCCGGTCTGGCAGCACAATCCTCGTATCAGATCTTAGTCGGGATTTGTTTTGGTGCTAAAATCTAAAATGTCTATGTCTTCTCTCCACCAGCAGGGGGCACCATCTCCATTTTGTATCAAAAGCTCTTGACCTCTGCTTAATGCAGTTCCCCTTTTTGTGTGTCGATTATTTATTCACCAGCTCTTCCTGCTGCTGCTGCACTATCAATGTTAAACTGTAATAAGTGAACTGTGAGTGCAGACGTACCCCTGTCAGATTTGCTGGGGTAAACCCGGTTGGCAGGCCTGAACTCCTCAGGAGGTGGAAGATCTTCAATGGGGTGGAAGTTGAACTTTGACTCAAAATCATCTGAGGGAAGAAAAAAATACAATAAAGAAAAATTAGATCATCAGGCTGATTAGGATGATGATTAGATTGGTGCAACAGAAAACAAATGAATGACTGTTTAGTTCGCTTTACAGGAACTCTGCTTTGTTTACTTATAAACTCTGGTTTGTTTGAAGAGGCGTGAACGCAGAATCGAACTTTGCAAAGCGAAGTTCGAACCCAGACCTAAAACTCTAGGTCTGGGTTCAGTTGAAGTGAACTCTGGTGTGGTTTGAATGCATATATGAACGCCAAGCGAACTGGAGACAGCTTCTAAACCAGGAAGTGGACTACAGAGCAGAGCATTGTGGGTAAATATAACCAAAATAAATGTGAGAGTTTAACACTAAGGGGAAAATCGGCTCTTTGTCTTTTACCAAAGATCTAAAGGGAAATCCTACAACCATTAAACCATTGTGCTCAGTGTCTTCTTCAGAAGTTTTTGTGTCGTTTCCTTCAGTAGTTCTTGGTGCAGCGCCCCCACATGAGAGAAGGGGTAAGGAGGTTTTTCAAAGGGTTTGCATGGTTTGACACAGTGCAGTGGGAAAGCAAACCACAGCAGCTGAGAATGCAACAAATGCTGTAACTTTAGTGCCACATTGACCCGAATCTATCAGACTATCAGGTGTGAAAACACCCTAAGATCAGTAAGTATTGAGTGTTTTTTGTCCTTTAAGTGAGCTGGTCTCTGCTGCATGCAGCTCTTAAAGGGAAGTGTTTAATTCAGATTAAATTCTTATAAGCGTGTGAGCACATGCTAGTACTCTAAGAACTGTTGCTGTACTCCTGATTTGTGCAGAACAGCAGGAAACAAAAGCCTTGTTTGCATAGCTGAAGGAGGACATTTGACTATCCACGACTGTTCACCGCTGACAGCTTCAACACATCGAGATCACAAACAAAACAGTTCACCAGCGGAACAACTGGTTCCATTTAGAAGACTCGTATGGACCAGTAACAGCGAGTAATGAGATGATAATAAATAAAGCTCTGAATCTGGAACAAGAACCAACTGTTTTCTGATTCAGAGCATTTTATTTTTTTTTAAGGTTTTGCTGGCTCTAGTGGCCTTTTTTGGAAAGTAGTTCGACAGGAAAGAGGGTAATGAGAAAGGGGGAAGACATGCGGCAAATGTCGCCACGACGGGAATCGAACCCACGACCAAGTCAAAATCAAATCAAATTTCATTTGTATACCACATTTTAGCAGCAAGGCATTTCAAAGTGCTTTAGCAAACACAAAAACACAAAGTCATGCAACATAGAACAAACAATCAAAACATAACATTAAGTCATTACATTTTTAATTGAAAAAGATTTAAAGGAACTCAGTGTTTCAGCTGTTTTACAGTTTTCTGGAAGTTTGTTCCAAATTTTTGGTGCATAGATGCTGAAAGCTGCTTCTCCTCGTTTGGTTCTGGTTCTGGGGATGCAGACCAGAACCAGAAGACCTCAGGGGTCTGGAAGGTTGCTATGACAACAACAGATCTTTTACATATTGTGGTGCTAAACCGTTCAGTGATTTGTAAACTAACAACAGTATTTTAAAGTAAATTCTTTGAGCTACAGGGAGCCAATGGAGGGACTTTAGAACTGGTGTTATGTGCTCCATCTTCCTGGTTTTAGTGAGACCACCGTCACGAGGACCAAGACCTCAATACATGGGTCGCGCTTTCCCCCTACGCCACCACATACCAACATACATACTTACCTTACTTTACTCATAACATTATATAATACTTACTAAATGAACAGTGAAAGTAGATTAAATGAAGGTACTAATTTGTGCCACTAGGTGGCGTTTGTACTCACCCATGATGGATTTGGAGGAGGGACCCGTGGAGTGGCCATTCCTGAAAGGAGGAGGAGGAGGAGGAGGTCCAGCCGGGGTCCTGGAGGCCGAGGAAGACGAGATGGGTAAGGGCGAGGGAGGCGGCGGGGGTTTCGCCCGGCCGTGTTGTTCTGAAACTCCAGCGCTGTGCATGCGGTAAGGTGGCGGCGGCGGAGCGTCTCGTCCACCATTACGAGAACTGGAAGGAGGCAACTGAGGGGCTGAAAACACAAATTTAACCATTAGAAAGGAGCTGATGGAAGTTCATAGTCTAGCTTAAAAACATGTTACTATATAATACAATACAATAAACCACAAACATTTCGGAAAAGACAAAACAAATTACAAGATTGGTTGCTTAGCAACATGCATAGCCTAGCGACATGTGAGGTTTGGAGACCACACGTTTAACTTTAAAAATCAAAGCCGTTAACAATACTAGATTAATTTGAGGTCAAAATATAACTGGGCTTGTAGTTTCTAAGTAATTTTAGGGTAGTTTTCCTTTTCAAAACGTCCCAATTCTTTTCACCCACTTCCACAGATATTAGGGAAAGTACATCTGATCTTTCCCCCCCAATCTTATCTACCTCAGCAAAAGTTTAAACATCCATCTCTGTCCTCTTCTGCTCTCCTGTCAGAGAGATTTGACCAATTAACTTAAATGATTAACTTAACTGCACATTTACATGTTTAAGTTTCTTCTTACAGCAGTAACAGTGATGGCAAAGTAGGACTAAAGAGACTATTTGGTAAAACGGATGGAAGCGCAGTTGGTCAGTATGTAAAAAAAAAAACAAAAACAAAAGACTCCAGGTTTATTTACTGTAACAACTGCCTGTTTTTCATGCCAACAGAAAACAGGTCACAGGATAAAAAAAACATTCGTAACACTTAAATTAGGATGAAACACCTGAAGTGTTTGTTTTTTTTCAAAGACTCTATGGTTGTTTAGGTTTTGTTAATCTCTTCCAACAACACAGAATATGACCTTCCTGTCAACTTTAAACATTTCTTTGAGGTTTTGTTGACTCAAGACGCCTTTAATTCAGTTGTCAGACAGGAAGGCGGGTTAAGAGAGAGAGGGAAGACAAGCAGCAAAGGTCATCAGGTCAGGACTTGATCCTGTGACGGGAACGTCGAGGACTCGGTACATCGGCCGCGGTTTTCCCCTGCGCCACCGCCACGCCTCAAATTTAAACACTTTTTAACTCAAAACACGACGGGCCGGTGGCCTGTTAGCTAGTTTTCTGGGAACCCGTAGTAAATACACTTGACATGCTGAGAAGTGGCTACCTGTTTTGCGTCCAGGTGGTTCTCTGGCCGGCGGTGGCGGTCTGCTGACCTGCTGGGAGGAAGAAGGCGGCACCGGAGGCGGTGGCGGGGCGTGGTTACGACCTTGGCCGCCGCCTCCTGAGGTATGTTTTTTGCGTAGCGAGTTTTTTCTCTGAGGAAGCTCCGGAGCCCCACCGCCGTCTACCTGCGACGGCCCGTTGGCGGTGCCGCTCGGCCTGTAGGGCGGAGGAGGCGGTGGCATCGACGAGCCGCCGCTTGGCGGTTTGCTGGAGGAATGATTCGACTTGACGTTGCTGCTTGAGGAAGAGGAGGAGGAGGAGGAAGAGCCTCTGCTGGGTGTTGGAGGAAGAACTTTGTCTCTATTGTAGGACGGACCTTTCTGGTTCGGGGTGGGAGGAGCGTTGCCACGGCTACCTTTGCTGAAGGGGGGAGGAGGAGGAGGAGCAGAGGTGCTGTGCTTCATCCCGCCGCTGGAAGAATTGTTGCCGGGGGGGCGGCTGATGTCCGGCAGCGAGGGGCGGTGGGACCGTTGGTGGTCCGATGAAGACGGCTTGTTGGCCTGGGTGGGCGAGGTGGCGCGACCGCTGGGGGGCCGAGGAGCTGCGGGTCGTGACCCCGGGGGTCGAAGGGCAGATCTGCCGACTGAACCAACAGCCAAACCATCTGGAGGACAGAGAGGAAGGAGACTTCAAGAAATGGAAGGATCACTTTTTCACTTCTGATACAGATACACTGATTAACACCAAATCTTACCAAGTCATTTATTTTACTAATAAATTAATATATTATTATTGGTAAAATAATTTACTAATTTATTTTAGTAAATTATCTTACCAAGCATCTTTTGTCCAGTTTATAGTGTTAATATTTTAATGCACTTGAAATAAGACAAAACTAACTTAAAGGTACTTTTCAGAAAAACATAGGAGCTTTTTTAACTCAATGATTTATATTGATGAAGATACTCATTCTATTGGGATTAATCTGCCAGTGCAACTATTTACTGAAAAGCTACTTGTCAATCTATACAGCGCTGTATCAAACTCTATAATCCATCCCATCAGAATATTGGTAAATTACAGATTCTCGTACATAAATCAGCTCTGAATAGTGTTAAACAAACTCCTTCAGTTAGTAACTGTTTTTTTTTTTGTTTAAAGTTGTAACAGAGCATGAAGACTTTCAATGTGATCCTTAATGTACAGATTATCTGCATAGAAATAATCAGAAATTACTTTTACCTCCAACTGGACGTAATTTTGGAACGCCTCCTTGGAAAAGCGCTCCCATTCCAACCGGGCCTCCACCTCCAAAGCCTCCTCCACCTCCTCCGCCTCCTCCGCCTCCTCCACCACCTCCGCCTGGGTCTGGTAAAAAGATGCAGTAAAACCCATTAAAGCTGACCAGTATTCACTGAATGTATTCATACGAATATCAAACTCTATGATGAACATTTGCAGGTGAAAAAAAAAAAAGCATTCAGTCAGTGTTTCCATGCATTTTGGATAATGAGATCACGAGTGGACGGCATCGGATCAGGAATGTAAGGATGCATTCAGATCCAAATTAGCCAGCCAC
Organism: Poeciliopsis paucimaculata; assembly: GCA_903067055.1. Lineage (NCBI taxonomy): Eukaryota > Metazoa > Chordata > Actinopteri > Cyprinodontiformes > Poeciliidae > Poeciliopsis > Poeciliopsis paucimaculata. The sequence continues at coordinate 50,685 of CAEGAD010013422.1, forward strand.
ATTTGTTTATTAGTATTCTGTTTGCATATCCAGGAAGCTTTATTGCCAGGAAGACTGTGCAGTGGAGTATTTGTTTGGCCAAATGTGGAGCAAAGGGACCTTTAAAATGCAAGTTTCTCCTCATGTATCAAACATAAAAGTGCTCCACCCTTAAGCTGCTTTGGTTCTGGATTGAATCTTCAGGAATCTTCGCAGGTTTCTGACGGCACCGTTTTGTGAAAGAGAAGTTTGACACCTTCCACCCTAATCAGATAATTATCTTTAAATCCTGTCAGATCTGCCGTCCTGCAAATTTTATTTGATTCAGGTGTGCAGGATCAGGAATCCATTTTAGGCTACGTTCATTAGGCTACAAATGAAAACCCAAATCCGGCTTTTTCAAAGCAGTCTGAACGACCCAAATCCGATCTAGTTTGAACAGAGAATGTAGCTGAACAGAAAGAAAAACCAATGCACTTGGCTACATTTACTTTTTCAGTGTTGACATCTTATTTAGTAGAGATTGTTAAAGTAGTTCAGGTAGTTAAATTAGTCTTTTTTTAAAAGGGTAGAAGATGACAGAATGGCACAAGCTAAATGCTAATTTCCACACAGAACAGATCACAACTGATCAGTCAGCATTTTAACATCTTTACTAAATGGGTAAATGGAGATTAAAGGCTTTTAGCAGTCAGAGAAAAACAATGCAGTCTCAGTGCTACTCACTGTCCAGTACTGGAGCGCTGCGGTCATTGACCTCAGTGACCTTCTTCAGCTTGGCTCCTTTGCAGATGTCTGACAGCAGGGCTCCACGGCCTTTCGCCTCAGACGAACTCAGCTTCGGAGGTGTGGTGTTGGCCTGGGGAACATGTTAAAGGGGGACTTGTTACACAAAATTCACATTTTACATGATTTCAGACTTTCATTTGTGTCTCTGCTGCTTCTGAAAACAGCCCAGCTGGTCTCTGGCAATAAGTTCATATCTTTTGGTGTCTGGAAAACTCGTCAAAATCTTGTTTTTGTTTCTTCAGACTCCAAAAACATATGTTTCCTTTTTCTCTTCCTGATAAGAGACTATTTATGAAAACCATTCCTTTAATGATTGACTGGAAGTGCAGCCATAAATTCACTTTGATTGCAAGCTAGCAGTAAAACAAATATATGTTAGCTCCAGTAACTCACCTGATTAAAGGTTGGGGGAGGTGGGGGTCCAGGTGGAGGGGGAGGAGGAATTGGCATCCTGTCCCTCTACTGGCAACTCTCTCTGGGGGTCAAAGGCCAATGGAGTTACTGTCTTCTGAATGATGGCATACACCGACTCTCTGGGAAACAAAAAAATACATGTTTAAACTTACAAAGTTAAAGTTTAGACAATTATTCAACCCTGAAGCCGAGTTTTGCATTTCAGCAAATGCAAAACGCAGGCATTTGAAAACTTGTAACGCTCCGGATTTCAAATCAGCCAATTGCATTGCAGTAACTCAATGGGTTTAGCCGTCCAGGCGTGATGAAGACACCACCTTGAAGTTTAAAGCAGGAAAAGACAGGGATTTAAACCTGCAGTATGCAATTTTGTTTTTTTACCCATTTCTTAAAAAATGTCACCATGTCATAACAGAATAATATGAGAGATAATATTTAAAACAATCAATTTCCTCCACCTCCTCCCTGAGCTACTACAGCCATCTGACGAAATGTACCGCTCCCGACCAAACCCAGAGACAGGAGCCGGGTCTTAGTGCTGTCAATCACCCTCATGTACTGGTTGATAAATTTGCTAATGGTGGAAAAACAATGGACTGTTACAGAAAATCCGTTTGTCATCATCAGTAGTCATGCTAACTAGCCTTAGCATTCATAACATGCAATGCTAGCAGCAGTGTAGCAGAAAGCAATATGGAGGGAGGAGAGGGTAATTGACAGCACCAAGAACCGCTTCCTGGCTCTGATTGGTTGTTTCTAGGTGGCACTGGGAGATGACAGAGGAGCTCAGTTCCTCAGTTTTGTCAGATTATCCATTTCGTATTGTCACGACGTGGTGACAGTATCAACAAATATGTAAAGAAATGTTTATAAAAGTTACTTTAAATAACTGAGCGTAGCATTTTAGAAACCAATGATTTTCTGGGGTTTACATGCGATCATCTACAGGTGGTCACAAAAATAAAATCAAACAGCCTTAGTAGAGGTGGCAAAAAAATCTTTTCGATGTCAAAAGTCAGACGTGAATGAACAGATACTCAAGAGTAGCCCAAATAAGTTATGCTGTAAACAATTACAAAAGTCCAAACTATCAATCAGAAGAGAAAAAATGGATTTAAAGGGGCAGCATTACATATTTTCCAGGCAAGCCTTCATTGCAGTGGCATAAAACTGCGTCCATTTGTTTACATTTGATTGTAAACAAACTGAGTGGATAAAACAGGAACAACTGCACCACTGTTTACTTTCCCGTTAATGTCTCTCAGCACCCTGCATTCCCATATTTTATTCCGTCTAATTCAAAGTTCTTTCCAGCAACATGGTTTGTTTGCGTGCAGGTCTTGCAACACGTCACTGAACTAACACTGTAACCGGAGAGCAGCTTAGATGGCAGAAATGTGAGAAATATATCAGTTCTCCGGAAGAAGCATGCTCAGTCTCCTCAAAACTTTCAAAATAATGTTGAATAGTTAAAACACACAAACGGATAAAGTTCTCTGTAAAACATCTTATGCTTAGCATAAATATCCAGCTCAAAATGCGACCAATAAAAACAGATAGCTTAGCCAAAATTTACCAATTTCTTCCTGCTAGTTTATATTTGTGCTGCAGTGAAAATATTATCTGTTGTCACATCATATACATTACTATGAGAGCGTATAATACCCAATAAAATAGGGGGAAAAAAGTTGATTTCTGCCAAAATAAATTCTCAGAACAATCTCTGAAAACAGAGAAAACACTAGAAAATTTGTTAGTTTAAAATTGTCACTTTTTAACCTCAGAAATGTTTTTAGAAAAAAAGTCTTGTTCCAGAAAATGTTTGACTTTTCAAACTGAGGAAGTTTTTTTTTTTTCTAGAACATTCCTGAAATTTATCTCAAAATTTATGAAATTCTTCAAGAAATTTTTCACTTTTCAAACTCAGGAATTTCCAAGATTTTCTAGAGGATTTTTTATAATTTTTTGGCAGAAATTTCCTCCTTTTTTATTTTCTATCTGCAGTGGCCCTTATCCACCATCGTACATTATATATAAACATTCAAAATAGAATTAATGCTAAGCCTATTTTACATGTATTCTTTCATTATCTTCTGGAAACTGAATGCGTTTGTGACGAGTCAAATCACTTTCTGGTGCTCTTCTTTCACATTTTCCAGTGATGATGAAATCACTCCAACCACCAGGATAATAAAACATCTGTGATGGGACTGCCAAGCATTTTCGCACCCGCTTTCCATACCACAAAAATAATGCCATGATCCTCGTCCCACCAGCTTTACTTTCCACACAAAACACCAGAGACAGACATGAAGTGTTGCTATGGAAAAGGAAATTTATAAAAAACCCACAAAATTTGATTGCGAGTCATCGCATAAACAAAGATGAGAAAAAAATGTTGCATTCAAATTTCTCAACGATTACCAAATGAAGACACTGTAAATGATCAGCCTTGTTGTATTATCTGGAAGATTAAGGCCAAACATACATATATATATATATACACACAAATATATTATTCTAAATTCATATTATTTGGCTTGTTTTAGTCTCAGCATTACAGAAGAGGATTAGGGCCACTGGGGGCAAAAAAGTCTGACTTTAATCTAGAAATTCTGATTTTAAAAAAGTAATAATTCAGACAGAAATTAACACCAGAGTTCACAGACTGAAGTCAGAATCTAGGAACGCTGAAGTCAAAAAAAAATATATAATTCTGGGGAAAAGAGTCAGAATTCAGAGAGTAATCCAGGGTTATTACTTTAATGTCAGAATTTTGATTTTTAAAAAAATCATAATTTTACGTCAGAAATTGGAGATTAAAGTCAGTCATTACTTTAATCTCAGAACTATTAGGAAAAATTTAATTCTGAGAAGCAGAATTCAGAGATTAAAGTAAGAAAAACTAGCAAACATGCTGAAAATTAATAAAAACAAACCAAATTCGTCAAAATAAAAATAAAACTAAAATAAAAATCCCATGGCTATTCTAAACCTGTCATGGGGATTTAGATGCCACTTTAAATATAAACATTCAGACTCGCTGAAAGTATCTAGCAGAGTGATGGTGCAACATGTCTGAGGTCACTGGATCTTCCCAAACCAGTTTAGGCCTTAAACTGGTTTATGCTTGCAGCGCTGGCCCCTCCCTCAGCCTGATGGAGCGTGGCTGTGGGGTTTCTCCAAGGAGCGCTGCAGGAATCTCGCCAGTCAAGTCCAGTCGGTGAAGCGATGTAAACGGAAAAGCAGCGGAAACGTCGCGGTCAGGAATGGGGGCATCGTACAAACCAACTCACTCAGAGGTGTGAAAGCACTGGAATAGGAGGATTAAGATTAATCCCCTTGATCATTTCATACTTTACAAAAGCATCTGCGGTTTGAGTCTGGCTACAGACTTTTGACGCACTGCATACGTTAAGTTAAATTTAATGTACAGAATATCTTTCACGTCTCAGTAAAGACCTGATTAGAGCTGAAAACAATCAGATTAATCGTTAACGACTAATTATTAAAATCATTGTAAACTAATTTAGTAATAGGTTAATTGTTAATTGGAGTGTAATACTTGGCATTTGCTGGAAAAACAAAAATATTCAAAGCAGTAAAACTGTACAAAAATCAAAAATATTTTTAAAATTCCTCACGTGGCATAAAATGTTCATTATTTAAAAAAGGAACTTGGTTAATTTTAGTGATGCACAATTTATTGACATCAGCCGATATTAGTCATTTTAACATATTGGTGTCGATCTGGTAAATAACGCCAGGCTGATATTAACAACAAATATTTGTTTTTATCGTGTTGCCATTCGTTTCCTTTCTCACTTTATCTAAACGGTACAGAAATATAAATATAATATTGGTAGATATAATAGCATTAACAATTTTCATATCAGTGAATCCCTAGTTTATTTGCATCTTTATTATACAATATTATCTTTTGAGAATTTTGAATAAAAAAAAGCTAAAGTGGTTAAGTGAAAAATGTGTGCTTATTTCTTTAATTGAAATAATTGATTAATCGTCAGAAAAAATCGTTTATTGTTGTAACAATAGCTACTCATCTTCTTTATGATGAGCCCACATCATAAAACAGCATTTATTACAAAAACAGTTAAACACTTAACATAATATTAGAAAGCAGCATATTACTAAATTAGTAGTTATTTGCAACCCTAGACTTGAAACATGTTGTTTCTGAAGGTGTTTTTAATGGTGTAAGTAAAAAAGAAAATCCTGGATTTCATTTTTTTTTTTTTCAGACGTTTGAATTTGAAATAGTTCAGATGGTGGCATTGAACGCAGCTCTATCACTACAGCTATATTATCACATCGCCGAGGTAAAATCATAGAGGTAAGGAGAGAAGTCACCAACTAGGAAACAGATTATTCAAATATTCTTTGATCAGCGCCTTGATGCGATGCTTAACACCCAGTCAGGACATCCTCAGTTTAGACCGCAACGCAGGTCAGGATTGTCTGAATTTAAGTTAAATTCAGACAATTAAAGAGTTTTAAAGAGTTCAGGGGTCTCTTTAAAACCTCCACATTAGTTTGAAATAAAACTGGACAAATATGCTAAAGAATGGAGCAATGTTTTAAACTTAATGGTGACTTCTTTTTTTAGGTTTTAGCTGTTTTTTTCATGCAAAATATTTTCACAAAGAATGTAAGAAAATGTATCTCATAAAGTAATTTTATTTATTTTTTGCCAATGAGTTGCGAATTATGTGCATTTTTAGATTTTCTATGACCTTTAAATGTCTCATTTCACTGAAGAAAATGCATAAAACCAAAAACCAAAAACATAATTGTTCTATAATAAGATAATCTAAACATATTTCCTTAGTTTTGGTTCAAAGAGCCATGCTGTTTTATTTGAAACAACATGTTTTATAAATAAAACTTGTTTTATTTGGACCAAAGGCTACAAAAAAAGAAGAAATCAAAAACTGTTGTTTATAAATGGCCGCCATTTTACATACATGGCAACATAATCTGATCCCTTTCATGCCAAACATCATAAGTAGAGGTTTTGCTCCTTCAGTGACTGTATTTAATACTATTTGAGAAATAGCAGCATCAATAATCAACACACTGGGACTGAAGCAAGTGTGTTGGATTCCTTAAGTGCCTAATGAATCTAATTAGCATCATACCTAAATTTACACTAATGAAGCGTTTACACTTATAATGTCCAAATTATTTACATATTTGACTGAAAAATCATCAGCAAAATATTTTTTTTGTGCAACTGGATATAAATTAAGGCTTTACGTGGTTGAAAAGAAGTTAATATATATATATTTTTTACTTTAGAGCAGCTCTACTCTAACATATTTTTATTTATTTTAAGTCGTTGCGCACAAAATTACTCAAATAAGAGAAAAAAACATTCTGTTGAAAGGCTACTGAAGTACTAAGTAGCTGATCAAAACATCTAATTTAATATTCTAAAATGCCAGACAAAAAAAATAGCAATCTGCAAATAATTACAAAATAACCATTTTTAAGCAGAATGAGCACTTCTGCAAGTATTTTTTTTTTTGTTGTCAAGATAAAGCTTATAAAATTAATACGTACAGTAGGAACTCATACACATATGAACAGGGTGTAAGTACACTGAGTAATAAAATGTCTAACTTAATTATTTAGGGGGTCATAAGACAGAAAATAAAATCAGAACAATAAAGAGATCTCACATTGTCAAACTGTAGGTCTACGTCTAGTGAATGTTTTAATTAAAACAAGTTTGTTCTTCATCTAGTGAAGTTAATAGAGTACCCAGAAATTTTACTCAAATATGAGTGACAATATTTCCGAAAAGTTTGATCCACTGCATTTACATTTAAAAGTAAATGTAACTGATTCCATGCAACTAGTTACTACTAAACTCTGAAATCCAGCTATAGAGGAGGAAGTAGGATGCTTCTGTGGTCAAGGTACACAGTTCTTTGTTAAAGAACTGTGTACTTGGGCCAAAACTAGACCGATTCCCCATGTTCAATATTAACATAATATAATAAAGGGCTCACATAAACCATTTTACATAATTTTAGAGTTGGGCTATTTATACCCAACAAGTCACCGCATACAAAAGTAAAACACATACATGACCCTGGGGTCAACACCACAGGTAAGATATTTCAATGTTGTTGTTAATCACTTTTTAAAAATTATTTTCACTATTGGTTTTTATTCATAAATGGCCAGTTAATTTTCCAGGACCGGGAATCGAACCAGGGACAGCTCGCCTTGAGGACTGGTGCACACGTTCTACCACTGATCCCCCACAACGACCTCTTTTATGTGTGAACCTTTTACAGGATGTAACCTTTCCAGAAATAAAAAAAAAACACCGAGTTCCGGGCAAGCAGAAACGTGCAATCCGTGACAGAAACTTCAGTCAGGCCGAGACAGGTTGCATAGCCGCTCCCAGACATGGCAACAACATACCTGGCCGAAACTCAGGAGGACTGAAGCCAAACATTTACTCACCGGAGCTTCGGTACTCTCGTTTGCCCAAACAACATGAATGGAAAGTGCTGGCGTGGCAGTCTCTCGTTGAAGCAGTATGGTAAAAGTAACAGAAACAAAAAAAAAGAAACAGCTCGAGGAAGGCGGCTGGCAGATCGCAGTAGTGGCTAAACGCCGCCGAAGAAATTTACAGGTTAGCCGGGGCTAATGCTAGCGACTAGCTGTTAGCACAGAGCTGTTTACTCCAAAGCTGACAGTGGCAGCCCGGTTCGGCTACCTACAGTCACTGCCCGTGCTGGACACCTCTGCGTGTTGCCATGTAAAACAAACTACTGGGCCACTTTTCAATGTTTCTGGTTGTCACGGCAGACTTTACCCGCACTACTGACCTACAAGCAGAGCCATACTGTCCGCTGCTGTCGGTCCCTTCCTTCCCAGAAACCAGGAAGTGGGATGAACTGCGCAAAATGGAGGCCTTTCAGCGCAACCAGTGCCTTTAAAAAGAGTTACGACACTCTTTGAACTGGCTTCACAGGGTCACGTGGTTCGCCTTTTCTACAACACTGAGCCAAGTATAAAATTAGAAATTTTATTATTAAACATAACATATAACTTCCCTTTGAGATGAATAAGGTATTTTTGAATTGTTTCCCTTTCAACTAAAGTATTTTTGTATTCTATTTTCGTTATAAAACCCCAGCTGTTAAATGTTTTCTTCATAATAAATTTGCTAACTCTTCTGCCCAACTGTTAGATTTATACTTGTAGATGTCATATTCACAAAGTTGGGCAGTAATTTATTATGAGGTATTGCTGCACTTACTTGAGTAAAATTTCTGGATTCTCTACCCAATGTGAGTAACTTCACCGAATGAAGAATGGACATGTTTTAACCAAAAATTCACCCAACACCTGCAGTTTTTTTGTTAAAGTTTCATAAGTTGTTTTTTTTGTTTGTTTGTTTTTGTTTTTTTGTTGTTGTTTTTTTAAGAAACTTATCTGGGAAAAAATGTTTTGCCAGATTTTTTGTTACTTATATTAATGATCGTCAATTTGGTTCTTAAAATATCAAAATTTGTCATTTGTAAATGTGAAATACTTGATAATTTGATTAGTTACTCAGTACTTGAGTATATTTTTTTTGGTAAAAAAAAAAAAGAAAAAGTAAGTAAAGTAAAATATACTTTACTTTCTTGGATGGCTACTTTTTACTTTTACTTGAGTAAAAATATGTTGAAATAGTGCTACTCTTTCTGCAGTATAAATTTAATTCCCTCTGATTATTAAGTCCCATATTCCAGTCCGGTAGGTGGCGGTAGTGCACCTTAAGTTATTTGCCTTCTTCCTTGATATAAAAGAAGAAGAAGAAGAAGAAGAAGAAGCCAAGAAGAAGAAGATAATGGCGGCGGTTAGTCGAGGGTTTGCTGCCCTGTGGAGGACAAACAGTGTGCGAGTACCGTTACACCCTCTCCTATCCCTCTGTGCCGCCCGAACACAAAGCTCTGTAAGCGGCGACCTGCTGCCCCGGACCTCCCTGTCCAGGCCTCCGTGGTCGGAGCAAACTAGCTTCGTGTCAGCGGAGGAGGAGCGGAGTCGACACGCAGCCGTGGTGAGCACCGTGAACGACCGGATCGAGAGGCAGGACTTCGGCCGACTGTTCGCCGTGGTACACTTCGCAGCTCGCCAGTGGAAGGTCACTAACGAGGACTTGATTCTGGTGGAGAACCACATCGAGGCGGAGTGCGGAGACCGGATCTACTTGGAGAAAGTGCTGCTGGTAGGCGCGGAGGACTTTACTCTGGTCGGTAGGCCTCTGCTCGGGAAGGAGCTGGTCAGGGTCAAAGCCACCGTGATTGAAAAGACCGAATCCTGTCCCAAAATGCACATGGTGTTCTGGAAAAGACACCGGTTCCAGAAGAAGAGGACCATTGTGCAGCCGCAGACTGTCCTGAGGATCAACAGTATCGAGCTGCACCCGCGGCTGTCTTGATTCACACTGTTGACTTGTGAGGGAATCTGGTTCCGGACGTGCTGTACCTCTGAAACAGTTCAGTTCAAATGTCAGCAATGCAGAAAATGTATAAAATATTAAAGAGCTGTACTTTCAGAAAACTGTATAGTGTCTGGATCTGTATTCCTGCTGTAAGAAAAGTTGAAACGTCTTTTTATTGGAGTCGGGATTGTCATTGCATTCCTACACTGCAGTGACCGTATAGGAATGCACTGTCATTCCTACGCTGTCATGTAGGATTTGAGTAGAGCTGATTTGTGCTTTACTCAAAGCCGGCTTACAGCACCGGTTGGGCTTTCTGCCATTATATATATTTTTGCCTTTATATATTTTTTCCCTAAGAATTTCAACCTGGCCAATGTCACATTGTCACAGCGCTTCCCCTGCCCTGCATGTTTTAGGTGTTTCCCTGCTGCCACACACCTGGATTGAATCTATGGGCCGAGTTGAAAATTATTCACTGACAAATGTTAGCAAAATGTAAAAATTCAACGCCTCAACGCAGTAACCACCATTCTGTTTGTGCTTTTTTTTTTCTTTTTAAATCTCTAGAATACTATGTTTTTCACATCTATCCAGAAATTGTTTTTATCAGTATGTTAAGGCTGTATGCGCAAGAAAAGCAAATATTGAGATGAAATTGGGAAAAACATGAAATTAAAGTCCCCAAAAGCAGCGAAGTTAGACGGAGCCCAGAGGGCCGTCTGAAAAGGAAACAGTGACACCAAGTGGCCAGGCGCATTATTACAGGTGAGCCTTTAGTTACATGCAAACTGATCTAACCACGATTAGATTTTCTGTATTCTAAACCACTTTTAGGGAAAAAAAAAAAAAAAATCAGAATAAAAATGATCACATAATCAAATTTATTCTGTTTTTTTTCTAGTTTTAAAATGACAAATTGCGCTGTTTATGCTTTCTTAGTCTGAACATCCGGGCAATAGTGACGTCACTGCGATGAGTTTCATAACAGACCAAACTTGTAAAAAAACAAAACAAAGGCCACATCTTTTTGTACGAAGCAAAGCGTAGTACAAAGGTTTGTGAAAAAATGGTCAGAAGACAAAATATGTGAAACATAGTTTTTATTTTGAAAGCTAGCTTAATCTTCTAGAAAACGGCGAACAGCATTGAGGACTGAGTTTTTAAGGCACTGTTGAACTTTTTCTGCTCAGTGGTAACAGGTTTTCTAACTGAACTCAAGCACTGGAGAATAAAAAAAAAAACAGTTTGTCCAACAGGCAAAAATTAAGTAAAAAGAAATACAGTATGTTAGCAAAATGTCCTCTGGAGTCTAAATACTAACACGTAGCAAAGAAGATCCCCCTGAACAAAGTGATTCTGCTTTAAAAAAATAAATCTGGGCAACTGAACTTCACAGATCTTGTTGGTTTGATTCATTCATTCATATGAGAAATTACAGCTACGTCACTCAGTTACAGCATTTCACATTAATTCAAACATGTTAGATGTTAATACTGCGCAAGTACCACCTCCTCTGCTCATAAAACCATCTTCTATAAAGTTACAGGAGATAAAAACCAGCAACTTCACAAAGTTATACATCTTCTTTTGCAACTTCATAAAATAAATAAATCAAATAAAGTAGTCTGATTTATTTATTTTTTGTAGGAAAGGGGTGTTATTTGTCACAGATCAAAAACATAAGGAGGATTTTGCATTTTTACTGTAACTGAAAAGTATCCAGTTTTCTAGATGTAAATTTATTCTGTTACAAAAACAAGATTTGGGTCAATTCCTTTCAAAACCCTTGCTATATTTATCCAAGTTTAATAAATTCAAATTTAAAAAGTTGATTTGACTAACAGTAAAGTCAGATTTTAGTACAAGTCTCTGGGAAAACATTCATAATTTTACCCTGATTAAAAATAAAAAAGTTTAATAAATGTGTATCATTGCTGAACTACAGTTGATGGCCAGAAAAAAAAAATCAACTCAAGAGCCACAAATGGCCCCGGAGTCACACTTTGGGCACCCCTAGCTTACATAGTTCTGCCTGACCTTCACCTGCTGTTGCAAACTGCCAATCAGCTGGCTGAAAAGAGACTCCAACAGTTTCCCATCCTTATTTTAAAAAGGAGAAATTTGCCTGAATTTAAATATTTCTGCTTTTTGAGCAAAAACTAAAGGTATCATCCAAGAAATGCAGATTTGACTCCTGCTACTTAGCAAATTTACTTGAAAATATTGCAGAATTTATGTCGTTCAAAATATATTTGCTTTGATTTTAAATACAAATATATTTAGAAGCAGTAGAAAGAAGCTTTAGTGTTGTAAAATTAGTTCATACTCCATGTTTTTGTTTTAAATCTTAAATCCCAGCCAATGTGGACTGCAGTTAGATTTCCTGAAGGCAACGGATGAAAACATTTCACTCTCCCCAGAGGACAAAGTGCAACAGAGTACAAGGGACAGACTGAGATTATTTTTGTAAATTATGAAAATAAAGTCATATCAGCAAAATAAAGATGTAAAATTACAAGAAAAAAGTTTTCATGAGAAAAAAGCAAACATTTGTGCTTTTTTTCTTTGATAGATGATTGTTTTAAATTCCTGCTACTGATAAATTGCTATTTTCCTATTTTTAAAACTTCACAAAATGCTCGACATTCCTCCTCCATTAACACAGTGGTAATTTTTTTTCTTGCAGGATTTCTCATAAAACCATTACTTTATTCTTATATTATTACTGCGTTATTCTTATATCCCTTTATTCTCATAATTTTAGAAAACCAAATTCTCCCAGTCTGGCCCTAATGCTCCGTCCGTAAAGCAAAGTTTGAAGCGACAGCGATCGATCAGACATGGACGTGTGTCAGACGGTCAGACATCACGAGGTGTGGACCAATAAATCAACCAGCCAGTAAATTGGCGTAGATTTTCTTAATTTTGCGAGATTGGTGATCAGCTGATCTTATCCACCAAAAATCAACGACTGTCCTCGTTTTGGAGAGAGGTTTGACTGTCAGGCCCACCCACTGCTCATATCTGCATGTTCACAGTTAGCAATAGTCACCCTAACATCTTTCTTGCTATATTTCATTACATTTCAGACAAAAAATAAATCAGTACCAACCAAAATCGGAATTGGCAGATCAGCCAGATGCCTGCACTCGGTGCGCCCCAAGATGTTCCCAGTGAATTTATCCACTACCTGGTTATTTCCGTATGTTTGACTGCAATTTAAAAAGGCGTTAGCTCTGGAGGATATCATAGTAGACATACTTCTCATCTGTACAGAATCAAAAAGAAAAATAATCATTCATTTTCAGTGCTGACCAAGTCAAATGCCAATCTTTCTCCCAGCATCGTAGCAGCAACAAACTTTAAAACAAAATTTCAAGTATAATCTTTAAAAGTCCGATCAGTATAGTCCAAAAGATCGATTCCTCCTCTTGAAAGTTGTCTGCTCCCTGGGGGGACTTCTTTTCGTTTTGTCCGTCCGAGCCTTTTTCGAACGGGTCCTGCGGCACCGCCTGGTCGTAAAAAACCCGAATCTCAAACTCGCTCTCCTGGTACGACGGGTGGCCGTAGACGCCAATCCCCACGGGCCTCTTGAAGTCGCTGGGGACGACCACCACGTCATGGCCGCAGGTCACCGACTGTAGCTTGTAGGTGTCGAAGTTTGGGTGGAGCGTTTTGTCAGACACGTACAGGTCAGCGTCACCTTTGAGGCTCTGCATGTGCAGAATGATGCGTCCGTCGTGGTTGAGGCGCAGGTAGCTGTAGTTCCCGGCTCCGATGTGACCCTGGACCACGTGGAGCAGAACCCACTCCTCGGGGATGCCATCATCCTCAGCAGGGCTCAGGAAGCTTCCGGCCTGCGGCAGGAAGAGGGCGACGAGCAGCGTGGCGTGGCCCAGCATCATGGTGAAGGCATCTGTCAGTCCACCAGACAGCCTGCAAAACATTCAACGTTTAGCTAGAGCTGGGCAGGCCTAACAACCACTGTTAGGCCTGTCACAATAAATTAATTGCAGATAAACAATAATACTGTAGTTTTGTGTTAGTTTCATAAATTTTGTAATTAAAAGTTTGATTTGGAAAAGTGTTACTTATTTTGCAACTATGCATTTCCCCCATTGTACTCATTAAATATCCAAAGACTGTTTGATATTATTTATACAAAAAAAATAAATAAATCAAAGCAGTATTTTGAGATTCCCTTTTATTCTTGAGTCCAATTACTCCATCCACCCTAGTGGGTCAGGAGGTGCTCTCCAGCTACGTTCCGGGCGAGAGGCGGGGTACACCCTGGACAGGTCGCCAGTCTGTCGCAGGGCAACACAGAAACAAACAGGACAAACAACCATGCACACACACACTCACACTTAGGGAGAATTTAGAGAGACCAATTAACCTGATAGTCATGTGGGAGGAAGCCGGAGTACCAGGAGAGAACCCACACATGCACAGGGAGAACATGCAAACTCCGTGCAGAAAAACCGGGAATCGAACCCAGGACCTTCTTGCTGCAAGGCAACAGTGCTACCAACTGCAGTCCAGTGCACAGTACTTTACTACTTATTGTATACTTTATTACTACCAAAGGAAATTTATATTTTGTTGTAATTCACACTTTTTCTTCCGAGAAATGTTTAGTCCTCCACTTCTTCTTTCATGATTGAAATACTCCTCAAACTAAACTTGTTTCTCCTGAAATCAACAATGATCTCCCTTGTTTTGTTCATATTCTAGATAATTTTGTTCACATCACGCCATAAAGCGGCTCATCTGTTGAATGTGAAAACGTCCAACAATAGTCTCAAATTTACGTTAAAATTGATTAAATTTATATGGGGTTTTCTTCTGAAAAAACTAAAAGTCCTAAGATTAATCGAATAGTGCTCGCTGTTTACTCTTAATCTTCTACTCAACGCAAAGTTAAAAATAAACAGCTTGGTTTCATCTTCACCGACTGTTCTGACCTTTGATCTATGGATTAAACATACTTAAAATGTTATCAAAAATATTTTAAAACTCACTTCAAAATATAGTTTGACACTTTGGCTCTCAAATCAACCTACTAGTTTGATGAACTACTCACGTCAAACTCGGAGAACAAAACCAAAGCGATTCCTGTTCCTTAGCTTCATGCTAATCCGTTACCAGCTAACAGCTTCGGACCGGTGCAGTTTTAAGATGCATAATATCCGTAACAATTTCATTTTAAAACAACTCTACAATGCTTTAAGACACAGGGGTTACGATTTAGATTCAACATACTGTGCGCAGGAATTTAACACATTAATGTTACTCACACAGCTGTCGTTTCCAAGCCAACATCTTCCAGTTAGCACAGCTAACAGTAAGTTCGCTTCTTCACTTCCTCTATGTCGACCAGCGGCTCTGTACCGCCACCTAGCGCTCAGGAAGGGAGACTCACCTGCAGGGTGATATGCACTCAGAGATGGGACTTGAGGCGTTATGTTGAGGGTTTTCCAAAAACTAAAAATATATTTCTTTATATATACAAATCTTAATTTATTATTCAGCAAATAGAAAATAGCATCAGAACAACAGAGCTTGTGAATAAAGAAGAGGTCTCACTTTGACATAAACTGTGGGTTTGTCTGTATCTGGTGCATTTTTAGTTAAAATAATCTTCTTTATTCAGTGAAGTTAGTCACAATGGGTAGAGGGTCCAGAAATTTTACTAAAGCAAGACTAGTAATGCTTCATAACTATATTTCCCAAGTAAATTTTAAAAATATGGTGCAATAAAACTCTTCCTACAAGTAATTTGTTTCCAAAAAGTCTCTTAAGTAACTACTAACATTACTGGTGTTTTTGCTGTCAGAGATGTTAAATTATTTAGAGATTATAAACTGGAACATTATGCATTTAGGTAGGATGCTAATTTCATTAGGCACTTAGGGCACTTTTTTTTTTTTTTTTTTTAAATCAAATCAAGTATGTTGATTATTTTATTAATGCTATTTTTCAAACCAAATCAAGATGTTTTAAAATCATTGCTTTTTCATCATTAGTGATTTAAAAACACATAAGAAATGTGAATTTTCTGTGCTGCCCACTACCACAAACTCCTAGCTCCTTTTTAACGATATGAAAAGCGGTGTTATAAATCCAAATCATAACTCCCTAATCTCCACAAGGAAAGTAATTGCTAAGTCTGTATCCAAGAAAGTTACATGAGTAATGGAAAGTTCAGTGGAAGGAAAAGTGTGATAGAAAAACATTTGTCAAGCAATTCATAGCGACAACTAGAAACACTGGATGTACCCTACCTGGCTTAAACAGGACAGGATTGTTGCTCCGAGGTCTAAAATACTCTAAAAATGAAAATGCATATGTTTTAGATTTTAAGCTTCTGGAGTCTCAGAGAATCAAGCCAGTGATGATTTAGCTTTCTTCCACTGGTCCTTCCAGATTCCCTCAATCAAATGGACAGAAATTAATCTATAAAAATATCTTGAATCATTCAGTCCTATTCTTTACATTTTTATGACTATGGTTAACAGATAAAAACTTACACTCAGAAAAATAGAATATTAAAACATTTCAAGAGAAACGTCAGCCTTCCTATCCACTCTGTTTGGTTGGGGCTCCTTTTACATCAAATACTGCAGAAGGTGATGCCTGGAAGTGATGCTCCTGTGGTTCTGCTCCTGGCAGTGTGGATCCTTTACCTCTGCACGCTTCCTCCAGACTCTGGGCCTTGATTTCCAAACGAAATCCAAACTTTACTTCCTTTTGAAACAAATATTTTAGTCCACTAAGCATCAGTCCAGTCCTGTTTCTCCAAGCAGTTCTTGATGCGCCGACTCAAGTCTCAGTCAACTCCTAGTGAAGCTCACACAAACTCTTGCTGGTCAGTTTTTTCCTTGCACTCAACCTTCTGTAAAAACGCTCAAATATGAGTTTCACTTTCTAAAATGGACAAAAATATTACAATATTCACCTGTTTTACATGCCTGCAATAGAGAGATTAGTTCAACTCTTTAGATTGAATTTTTAAACCAAACCGTTTTATGATTTTTGCAGTTGGTCAGACTAGACCAGTTCTCCCACTCAGGTTGCCCAACTTCCAAAGCAAGTTGCTACAGGATGTAATAAGCTTCTCGACAGTTGCTTGGATTATTTTCTATAATTTTTGGTTATACAACAACCAGCTCATTCATCGATGGACCAAAATGGTTGAGAATCGAATTCTAAACGCATCTCTGGGGTTGCGGGTGAATACTTTAAAGAATTTTATCATCCATTATGGCCCCCAACTGTTGCTTTAATAAATAAAACTTATTTTAGGATGGAAAGAGTCTTAGTAGCTGCATTTCCATTAGCCTTATAATTGTGCAAATTGCATATTAGGAAAACATATTTGCTTAATGGACACAAGACAATTTCGAGCAAAAACTAATGTTTTTGATGAGTTTTTGCGTTACGATGAGGTGGATTTTCAGCCGTATCGAAATGAGTTTACTTCTCAAAACTGCAGTGGAATTTTTTTTTTAGCAAGTCACATGATCAACAACTGGTGTCATTATTGGCGGAAATAACAAAGAAAACGACAGGAAGTGGTCAGAGGAGGACGGCGCAGCATGTTTTTTAATGACTTTAATAACAAACTTGTGATTCACACTCAGGTGTGATTTTAATTGCATTTCTTATTTAATGTAAACTTTTTTTTGCATCACACGAGTCATGTGATCAACATTTAGACGTTACTACTGGCGAAAACGACAAAGAAGACGACAGGAAGTGGTCAGAGGAGGATGGCGCCGCATGTTTTTTAACGACTTATTGCATGACCAAACTTGTCCAGGCGTGATTTTAATTGCGTTTCTCATTTAATGGAAACAACGCGATTGTGTTTTTTTACATTAGCAGAATATCGACAAAGTTTTGCACACATTTGTAATGGAAATGCAGCTCAGCAAAAGCTGAATGACCAAAAAAAAACAAACAAAAAAAACACATCAAAGTTGTAAATTTTATATAGATATATATTTTTTAACAAGTCTGCAGATCCTGCCATGTTGGATACAGTTTATGTTGATTGGAAGTCACTTACTATCTCCACATTAGGGTTTAATATTTACTGCAAACCAATCGGCTGCTTTAAGGCTGCCCAGTTTGACAGGTAAACTGGAAATCAATCCATCCCATCAAGTCAAGTCAGAGTTTCCTGGTGTCCCTTCAGAATAAAAGACAACATAAATGTTGCTATTCTTTTTCTTTTTTTTTTTTTTCCTGGAATAAAGACAATCTAAACACTTAAATAAATCACTGCATCTGTTGTCTTATATTAAAAAAAAAACCTCCTGAATCGTCATTTAATGGCTGGAAGCGGATAGAGAAACACGATTAAATATTATTTTTTTTCTTCGACTCCAACTATACAAACCAATTTAGGTGCATGAAGGGAGGGTGGAGACATGATTTATGAATAGTTTCATTATTTCTTTTAAAAGAACATAAGAAAAAAATGCTTGCATTAAACAGTTTACAATATAGTACCATGCTAGCGCTGCTTGCTCCCGTCCTAACAATTTATTAGCAGTGAAGAATCAGTGCTGTTGGAAACTACAACACACACTAGTGTTAAGAAGCTCCCTCTGTCCAGACGCGCTCGGCTTTCACCCAATCACAGTGCCCAAAAGAGGAGGAAGAGGAGACAGAATGAGGAAGAAAAAATAAAAAGGGAAACTGAAGTCATCAATTTCCATAAAGAAGGGGAAAAAAAGGAAAATAGAAGTAATCAAAGCTGAAAAATGACACTTCATGCAGAAGGAGTTGGGTTCACAGTTTTCTCAGCTATGACGGAGGGATGGATGAAGGTGTGCATATTGGGGCACGTGAAGCAGGTTCTGGACCGACCGGGTTCTGCTGCATCTGCACAGCTTTAGTAGCGTTGCACACCGACGGATGACGATGGATATGTCCTCTGGTCAGACAGAGTGGGAGCAAACCTACATTCCTGGTCTGATTAAATTGACTTTTCTCATTAAATTCAACTCCTTTCGTCCTCCAAAAACAAACAAAAAACAAAAAAAGAAGCTCCGTTCAATCCTTGGCTTTGTCTTCTTCTTCTTTTGTACAGTTCAGAGTAAGGAAGCTAGGAGTTACTCGTGTCTCCCCGTCTGATATAAAGTCCCGGGACGTAGGCGAGACGGCTATGATGATGGGAGGAGGAGAAGCGGGGATGGAGGGAGGGATGGGGAGCGCATGCAGTCGGCAGGCGGCTCAGACGGGGGGCGCCTTGCGCTGCAGTAGATACTGGTGGATGTCGTCCGCGTCGCGCTTCAGCCAGGCGGCATTCAGGAGGATGTTCTCGCAGCACTGCTGCACGGTGCGCTCAGCGGCCGGCGCAGGGTGACTCTCAAAGAAACTCTGCAAAGGAAGCGCACAAAGGCCTTTAATGAAACCAAGGCATGTTGATGTTTATGAACGGTGGTCTGGGAGGAGACCACAGGCTAGGATAGTTACAAAACATGTTTGATTTTTTACAGAAACTCAAGGTCACTTCTGAATATCTTGAGCTCCTTTTAGAATGAGTTCTTTTATGGTCTCTGTCACTTTAAATCCAAATAGAACAAAATTTTTTACGCTCGCATGCGAAATGAAAATGCCTCCAAACAGATGCAAAATTATCCGGCCGGACATATTTAAAAAGCAGAATTGGAAGCTCCAGTACAATTGGGATGCTGCAAGTGGTTTCTGGATTTTACGTCAATAAAACACTTGTCTTTTCCAGCAGCCATTGTACAGTGCATACAGCGGTAAAACTCTCATTAATAGATTTAGATTCACATATTGTCACCTCCCTAAAATTATGGCTTGAGCCATTTTTTGCAGAAAGTAAAAAAAAAAAAAAGAAAAAGAAAACTTTTGGCAAAAAAAATTACACAGGTCATTATATTAGAAAGGCGACAATATTTTCACTTGCATACTTGTTTCTTATTAATTAATTAGGTTATATCTAAATTAGTTGTAATGTCACATGTTATGTCACTAATGTTAGATTTATATTTACTAACATTAGACAACAAGTAAGTAATTTCCCCTTGGTGATCAGTAAAGTATATTCTATCCTAAAACCAACTGACCAAATGCTCTAGAGCTCAGCTTGGGTTGCTAGGTAACTGGCAGAGTTCCGCTGGGGTTGCTAGGTAACGGTATGGGCTTCGCTGGGTTACTAGGTGAGGGGTAATGCCATTTCAAATACCTCCAGAAACCAAAAAGTGTTAAAAGCTGTGATTTTTTTAAGTGCTTGGGCTGGTTTTAGAAGCAGTAAAAACCCAAAAACAAAAACATGCAGAATGTGAATTATGCTTCACAGGTTCCCTTTATGGTGGAAAGTTGGGCGGGTGTTTTGAAGGTGGAATGTGTTGAGTATTTGAGTCGACAATCTGCAATTTTGTCCGGACTAAAGTTCACAAAGAACATAAAAAGTAAATAGCTTAAGCCTCACCTTGACTTCAGCGGCCATTTTATCAATTGCAAAACCGTCGACTGTGAGCTGCAAAGAGAAATAACTAAAATGTTCAGGAAAGCAGAATGACAAAAGAATTTGCTACAATAAAAACAAAACAAAAGGAAGACATTTTATCTCAAATAACTGATGCTATTCCATACTTATAATCACTACAGACGTCCAACTGGATGCTTCCAGAGAATGAAAATCAGTTTTCCACTTACCTTGATGAGGCGTGATATAAGGAAGCCTCCTTGGTAGCGGTTGTAAAGCTCCTCCCAGTTGTCCCTGACAAATTTCCAGGCAGCTTTCCGGCCTTGCTTACTGCTTCCTGCCACCCCTCCGATTACAGACACCGTGTCCTGGGGACGAACCTCTTCCTGCCCGGGGCAACATCCACAACGAAAAGTTAAGTTGGAATAAAAACGAATACCACTGAGTTATCCAGTTTACATTTTTTACACAACACCAGAAGAGGTTTGTTTCATATGCAACAGGTGAAGTTAAAGTGTCTGTTGAGACTCTGAGTGACTGAGGTCTGTTCACTCAGTCCTCAAATAAATGCTAGGCTAATGCTAGCATGTTTGCTCCATTTTAATGTGACTCAATACTTCAGTTTGTAACATATTTCAGTGCTGTTCAGGTCAAACTTACGTGGATAACAACAAACAGAAAAGGTAGATTTTCTGCTTTGCAAACTTAATGATTTGACCATTATAAAGTTTACTGGTTGGTGTTTCAGCTGCTCTCTATAATATATTAAGAATATTTTGTTTTAATGAGAAAAAAGGAATAAAGATCTGACGTAACCAGCTCAGCAAGTCGTTCTTCTTTCTTCCAAACAGTCGTTTCAAAGTCCTGCTACAGGTAATAATCTGATGCTGATGCGTTAAAAAATTAAGAGTTTCCTCTTTTTATGACTAACGCCAAAGTATAACTTCACAACATGCTCAAAATGTCTCTTTAATTTTTTTGTTATTTTTTTATGTAGCAGATGTTAAAAGTTTACGACTTTGTTCCGGCATTTTTACGACTTTGTTCCGGCATTTTTACGACTTTGTTCCGGCATTTTTACGACTTTGTTCCGGCATTTTTACGACTTCGTTCCAGCATTTTTACGACTTTATTCTGGGACTTTCCAGATTCATATACATTTTGATGCCAAAGGGAAATAAAGTGTTGCTGTCACTCTTTACTTCAAGATTTTGAGTTAAACATTTATGACAATTCTTGCATTTTTACAACTTTACAACATAATTTCAGCTATTGTTGTAAAACTAACTTTATTCTCGTAATTTTACCGTCATAATACTCCGTCGTAGCTCTCTGTACAGTTCTTCCTCAGATTGTTTTCTGAGGAAACGGTCACATGACGAAAAGTTATTACATTCACTTTTACTGTGAATTTCTCAGTAAAGGCTGAGGAAAAAAAAGGTTATTGAAACAACAAATCAATGTGTGCTTGATGGGGGCATAGAGTTCAGTTTACTCAGGGAATCCTTTCACAGATTCTATTAAAAATGCGTCAAGCTGATTCGTGGGATTGGATTAGGACGTTAACAGTCTGTCAGTTAATGTAGATGGAAATCAGGGACAGGGATTAAATACTGAACAAAACAAAGGATTTTTCATTAAATTTCTTTCTCCTCTGTACAAACTGAAACTAAAACACTTGGAAGTATCCAGCTAAACAAACAAAAACAGTTTGTGTACCGAGAGAGCGAAGTTGAGGACTTTCTGGATTAGATCGGGAGCCGAGATGGCGCCGAGAACTCTCTCGATGCGATTTTTCTCCTCCTGCATGTCGGCTTGTTTATGGAGCTGCAGGAGCGAACAGAGAAAACACAGAGAATGGTAAAGAGAAGGTAAAACGTCTCATAATCCACAGCTTTCTGAGAGTTGTGTCTTCTCTGCATCACAGTTCACAGTTTCTCAACTGACTGGAAACATTTCTCAGACTTGTTAGCTTAACAAGCTAGAAATAGTAACAGTTCTGACAAGAAAAACACCAAGAAGACCCCACTGTGGAGGACATTACTGCAAAAAGCCAGAGGAACTGTGGGAATAAACAAAATTTGATGAGATTAATATGGAATATTACTTATTTTCTCATAATTAAAAGAGTGGGTTTTGATGAAAACTATTTCATCTGTTAAACTTTTCCACCACAGAACTTGCAGTCAACTAAAATCAGAAGATATAAGGCAGCATTTAGGCTTAAATGATGGAACAGTGAATAAAAATCACTCTAAAAGTGAATTTTCTTTACATAATTTGAAGCTTTATCTACAGGTTTGGGTCCCGAATCAAAAGCTCATGCCGTTTGGTGTGGGAACTTCTAGATTAATCAATAAGAAATAATCGTTCATTGTAATCCCAGAAGCATCCACCACAGAGAACTAAGTCTGAAATAGAGATGTTTTTTTAACCGGCGTACCTTCAGCATCATGTCCAATGTGGCGGCGTCTCCATGCTTCAGCACTGTTAGATACACCTGGTGAGAAAAGAGAGGAAATAAAGATTCAGCATTAAATGTTGACGACTTTGGGGCACAAAAGATTCCCTTTTTAAACATTTGTTTGTCAAATTGCACATTTTTAACTGCTTAATCTTCTTCCTATAATATGTGCATTGAATTTCCACAAAGAATGACACTGAAACTACTACTAATATGGTTTTAGATCCATTTTCTCCGTCATTACATTAGAATCTGATTTTCTTTTTAATTCTTAAATTCTTAAAGTTCTCCGAAGTTTTCCAGAACAGTTGGGTGAATGCCACTTTTCAACCCGTCCTGAGCCTGAGCGTGACTTGGAGGTGTCTCGCTCCGGAAAAGGTGTATATAGAGGCGTCATCGATCCTGTGCTGTGGGTCAGTGTTAAACCACAAACACTGCCTCACCGACAACAACGTCCTGGTCTTTTTTCTGCCACAGTCGGCCCGGTGTAATTCTTCAAAACACAAGAGTCATTCCCAACCCGAGCATTGATGTGCCAGGAGAATGTGGAACAGAAAGGTAGCACCTGTTCTCCAGCATCTGCTGTGGTTCCGACCCAGGACAGTTTTACACCTACTTGATGCACGGACAGCAGATACTGAAGGGGCTTCATGTATGTCTAAGAAAAGCAAACAGATGAAGAGCAACACCAGGAAATCCCACCGAATGTGACGGTAAAGATGCTTTCGGAGAGGAACTACAAATATCTGATTTGGTTGACGGAAACATGGAAGATGAGAAAATAAGCGAGCATTTTGAGGCTGGAGAAGAGTAAATGCCTGGGACAGAACATGTGTGTCCTGATGGGTTCAATTCCTTAAACATTCATGACCAGAGACACAAAAATTTATGGGACAAAAGGGTAAAAAGATTTTACAGGCTTCCCTCCTGCTTCCTGCCGCTGTCTAAAATCATGACTGTTTGGTTAATTGGTCTCTAAATTCTCCTTAGGTGCGAGTAAAACATTAATTTTGGGAATAAAACGGTTGCACAGTGGTTCAGTTGGGAGCACAGTTGCCTTGCAACAAGAAAAGTCCTGAGTTTGAATCCCTGCTCTCATAACCGCCTTTACTAGAGCCTTTATTTCAGAATAAAGGCTCAGAAATAATTAATGTATTTCTGACATTTAATTACAAAATGTCAAATACATTTTGTAGTTGAATTTCATAAATGAAATATCAAAAATAAATTTGCAGGTTTCTCTTCGGGTTCCTGCCAGTTTAAAATCGTGACTGTTTACACATTATATATATATTCATAGGAAACTTATTTAAGAAGATATTATTAAGTGGGGAGTGATATTTGGATTAAGGCATTTTCCATTTTCCATAAATGCCACCCAAATAACAAATATCTAACTTTTTGTGAGTAGTGCATCTCATATAAGGAAAAACAAAACAATTGGTAAGGGAAATTAGTAAATCTTTCAGCATGCCCCTTTATTTTATTTATCCTAAACAGATTTAAAACTCTCCCATGTGCAGTAAAAACTTTGAGCTCCACCTACCGGGCTCCTCAGGTCTGCAGGCAGAACCTGCTTCGCCTCCACATGCTCCTTGAATCTCCGTCTGGCCTCCTCCAGTGTGGGTTTGTGTCCCGCCTTGCCCAGTTTCCCCAAAACCAGGCCTCTCAGCAGGGCGTCCAGATGGCCTGAAGTCCAAAAAAGAAAAGAAATTAGGAAATCCTTTCAGCAGCTGCAGAAATTATTCTTCGGGACTTGGAAGGATTTGAACAATAACAAAAAGGATAAAATCAACTAAAAGTTTTGTTGGAGGAAGCTAAGAAAAAAGTCATAATCTGAAAATGGATTAAGAACGAAACAAGTGGATTCATGTCTAGAATTTTTGTACTGGAAAAAATAATTTTAAACTGAAATAATTGAAAACTGGTCACAATGGTTAAGTTATGTCCAAAATGTCAGACCTTATTTTTGCATAATTATCCGACTCATTTTTAGATTTCTCTCTTTTTCTCCCACTAATGTTGAAGTTTGTTTACCAGTTTATACATGATGTACAAAAACTAAACATCAATAAAATATAGATGCAATATTATGACGGTGTTTTAGGACCACACTAAGAAAATACGTAAAAAAATGATAAAATTACAAGAAGTTATGAAATTACAAGAATAAAGTTGTTTTAGTAAGACTTTACTTTCGCATTATTTTGAATTCATTTTCCTAATTTTATGACTTTATTCTAATTATTTTATGTTATTTTTTATTATGGCCCTAAAACTCAGATGTACAAAGTATAAATGACAAAGAAAAAAAAGTCAGGTTTATTTTTATCCCTAATAAAAAGTGTGTTCTTAACGCCACTTCTGAAAATGCCAAATATTTGATTGATTAAATAAAATAGAAGCCAAGAGAAATGTCATTTTTAAGCATGTTTTTTTAATTAGATGGTATTAAGAAGGAAAGAAATATGCATTAGGTTTAAATGAGTAATCTTATGAGGCCGCTCCTCCTCACCTTCGCCTGGCTTGCTGTCCCAGCCCAGCTTGATGCCGATCGGGGCGAAGAGGTCCCTGATGAACTCCAGGATGTCGTCGTGAAACTCCGTGTGAGACAGCAGCGATGACAGCACTCCCAGGTTGCAGCTCAGGTCGCTCCAAACGGTGTAGTTCGGCTCGTTGACGAACGCCTCCATCAGCTTCAGCACCTCCACTGTGCTGATCATTCCTGCACGAGACTGAAGCCACAGAACAGGAAGAGAGCAGAAACGCACAATGGTAAAATATAAGGAGTCCTGGACCAGCTGCATCCTTTATTCATTGAGAAGAAAGTGAAATCACAGACTACTAAAGAAAAAGTATTTGAGCTTTTTCACATTACCTCAAATTTCAATTGTTTTATTTCACAAACAAACATAAACGCATGATAGTGACGTTAAAAAAAGAACATATTTAAAGATATTTTAAAGAGATCTGCACGTTTCAGTTAAAATATTTTATCTAAATTGTATCGACAACTTTGTCTCAATATTGTTTTATGACCTCAACAGAGTAGCTATAATGTTTGTCATTGCCTGTAAAAGTGTGGCACTTCATCTTCCTATTTTCTCTTCTCTCCCTGCCAGGTTGTCAATAAAAATGCGTTCTTAATAACTCACAGGGTTAAATAAATAAAAGTATGAAGAATATGACTTTGGGGATCCAAGCCTTTATCACGTCTGATGAGAGACGGAGAAAGCTCCGAGTTGAAATTCATAAACCTCCACTGTGCTGATCAAAATGACCTGAACCCGTCCGCGGTTCTGAACTGATTTGAATTTGTGTTGTTCCATCATTAGTGACCAGAAGCCTGATGTTTCTGTTGTCTTGGTTTGTTGTACTTCATGTCAGATGGATTTCAGAATGACGTAGACGCGCTCTGTGGTGGAGAAACTTGTAAGCTGTTGCAGGCATGTCTATGTTGTAAAGTTAAATTACCTTGAGCTTTATTATTTGGGTATAAAGGGCTCGGTCATTAGCCCCGCCCCAACGCTGACTTGTTCCGCTAGTGATATTGATCATGTATCTATCGCGATATATAATGTTATCGATTTATTGTTCATCCCTATCTTGCATTGGTGCAGAAGAGAACGTTTTCTACACAAACAGAGGACTTCAATAAATCTCAACATGGATCTGAAATGCGTTTCAGTAGAAACTTCACTTAGAGCGGATGTGTGTGTCAGTGAGACCTACGAGGGAGAAGAGGTCATTCTGCAGGCCGAGCCGGTCCACAGGCTGCAGGCTGAGGTCTCTGATTCCCGGCAGCAGGCTCTCCAACATGGACGAGCTGTACTGGATCCGGTAAAAGCCAACAGTTCCAGGGTTGATCTGCAAACAGAACGAATGTGTTACAGCTGGAACACATCCTCAGATTGTGTTTTCAGGGTTAAAAGCGTGACAAGA
Organism: Poeciliopsis paucimaculata; assembly: GCA_903067055.1. Classification (NCBI taxonomy): domain Eukaryota; kingdom Metazoa; phylum Chordata; class Actinopteri; order Cyprinodontiformes; family Poeciliidae; genus Poeciliopsis; species Poeciliopsis paucimaculata. Next base: position 77,214 of record CAEGAD010013422.1, read on the forward strand.
ACTCACCTTGATCCACTGATCCGGACCGACGCCATTAAGAGTCACAGTCGTCTCAGATTTTTCCAGCAAAATCCTGAGTTTGGAGCATTTGGGGTCCTCACTAGTACAAATACTAATAGGCACCATCCAGCTGGGGCAATTCTCACCTGTCCGACAAAACGGGTGGAGAATTTATCCTTCACTCAAAGGATCAATAATCTTTGAGTGAAGTCCAAAGAATTAAAAAAAAGGTAGATGGACAGAAAAATCATCTGGTAACTGAAATCACCCAACTTTAACTCCTAAAACTTGAAAATCAGATTTTTTTTCCCCCTATCAGTAAACGCATTATACTTAACTAATCTAAAGAATTGGTTAATTAGCAAATCACAACACTCTTCAGAGTAGAAGCTGTAACTTTGTGAACAGGAGTCAATTTGAGATATTTTCAGTATTAGGGTGGTGCTTAAAAATAAAATCCCTTCCATATTTAAGAGAACATTTTAAAAAGAAGTTATTTTCTACAAAGGGATACTGTAAACAGTATAATGGATGAGATTGTTGTGATAAAGTTCTGAAGGTGGCGCGTCGCAAAGAGTCAGAGCTTCTTAAAGAGACAGAGGCCCAATTTCAAAGCGTTCAACTATAAATTCTAATTTCTTAGTTATAAAGTTATATTTATATGTAAAGCATTTTTATAACAACATAAAGCAACAGTTACTTGATTGTGCTATAAAACGGCACAATTTACCTGGAAAATATATAATACTGCCCCCCTTTAACATTTAGTAATGCTAACAGTTAGGCCTGTTAGGATTATACATTTTGCTGGATCATAAATTGTCCTGGAAATGATTAAAATAAAGAACAATGTTGTAATATTGTTATTTTACAAGTAGATTAATTATAATAATAATACATCCTCTAAAAGACTAATAAATTTTGATTTATAAAGAACAATTTACCCTGGAAACGGGAAGACATTTGAAATATGCAAAATAAAAAACAAAAACGATTATTATCTGATTATTAATCATTAATAATCAGAGCTCACCATTATGTGGCCCACTGGCACAGAACTTCTTCTGCGATAGTTTAAGGATTCGGTCATCACCCTGCTGCAAATGACATCATCAGACAGCGACTTTAACGCAGTGGAAAATTACGCCAGTAACAAGACAGAACGTAAGGAAATTTTCATTTCAATCAGGCTTAAAATATATTGTGACTGCTACGGTTGAAACCAATTACAAAATAATCTCAAAACAGTGAACACGCAAAGGTTTCTAATTTTGGTAAAAATCTAACTGACTTAAAACCGGAACAGTTTGGTCGGATTTAACTTCAGACAGTGAGGGGAAAAAAAGGCACATCTTTTTATTTAGTGTATTTCCAGATGGTAAATAAATCAACTAAATTAAATAAAACGACTCACCTGTTCCTGGTCAACTACTATGATTGGGAAGCCCATTTGCTTGGTCCATGAACTCATCACTGCACCAATGGGTTTCCCACTCGCCTGTTCCAGACAATCCCAGAGGTCCTCTGTTGAAAACGGCCCAAAATCAGATCAACAAGTAGAGGCCATTTTAACAAACTACAGCCGGACACAACGCTAACCGACTGGTCTTACCTGTTGATGCATTTTTATGTTGGAACTTTAAAAGATAGGAATTCATTCCTTTCCTAAAGTCCTGTGAAGACACATTAAAAGATCGACTGAAATAGATCGGTGCAGCGACGGCGCCGGGCCACGAGTTGGAGACCACCAACCTCGTCTCCAATGTAGTTGTGCAACATGCGGATCACAGACGCTCCTTTGCTGTAGGAGATGGCATCAAATATTTCATCCACCTCTGATGGATGGCCCACGTTCACCTGAAGCACACAGCCAGAAAACATCACAATCATTTCACCCTTGATGATGTAAACAAAGCAATGTCTTCTACAGCTGCAACTAGAGGTTATTTTAGTAATCGATTGATTATGTTGGCAATTAATCGCATTAATAGATTTCTTTTAAGTCTTCTTAGATCATATTAAAAATACATTAAAAGAAGCAAATAAATATGAAACGCTCAAACCTTTCCGCTTGATTTATCTGGTTAATGGAGCAGACTATTTTTTTCTTTATATACATCGTAAATGCAAAATGTTCATATTTTTTGTTCAGTTTTGGCTTAGTTGCTGCTCTGAATACATTTTATTTTTCAGCAAGTGGATTATTATGATTTTTTTCAGTCTGCATACTCCAGTTAATGATTATTCAATTTCTAAATTAGTTGATGATTATTTCAGTAATTGATTAATCTGATTAATTATTTCCGTCCAAATGTCTTATGATTCATCATCACCTTTCAGACAAACCATTTACTGACAGTGGGGCTGAAACAATTGATCTGATTAATTGAGATGAACCGATTATTAAAACGATCGTAAACTACTTTAGCAATTGATTAATCACTAACTTAAGTATACATACTCAAAAAAGGACATTTGTCAACAAAAAAAAAACCCAACAGTCAGAGCAGCAATTAAGCCAAAACTGTATCAAATGTAAACATTTTGCATTTCAGTTAAAAACACATTTTTCTATAAATATGTTTTAACTAAAACTCCTCCATTTCATAGCTTTAGCTTCATCCAGTTCATATTCACTAAAGAAATGCTACCCTATTGCATTTTAGGCAATAAAACATTTATTTTCTCATTTTAAAAAAGCAATTGATCTGTTAATGCATTTCAAATATTGTATTAAAAAAGCTGAGAAGGTTAAATATAATGTGTAGAATGTGCCAGTTTTTTTAATCCAATCGATTAATAGTCAGAATAACTGATTAATCAAATAATCATCAGCTGCAGTCCGGATCGACGGTCTCCCCAGGAGAATAAAACCTGTCCGGTTCCTGTTTGTCCTCCTACCTCGATGGGGTGGCTGCTGTCCAGCGCGTCCAAGTCCAGAGCCCGGGTGTAATCTGCTGAGACAAACTGGGTCCAGATGTCATACTCTGGGAAGCAGTGATCCACACACAGGTACTCAATCCAGGAGGCAAACCCCTCATTGAGCCAGAGGTGAGTCCACCATTCCTGCACACAGACACACATTCAGTCAGGGGAACGTTGTCCATGAACAGCTGCTGGATCTCAACACAAGCGAACGCACTAATTGGGTTAAGTTTCACTTTAAGAGCTTCTATAAACAGACTGGTGAGATATGCATCATAGGACGATCAATAAACCTGCAATTCTTTCATACCAGATCCTATTTTAATATTTTTTCCCCTTGCTTTTTTTCTAAAAAAGAAATTACAAGTCACAGAAAATATTTTCAAAAAGTGGCTTTTATTTCAATCATCCCTTCACTGAGTTGTATGATGGAGTAAAAGGGAAAATATTTGTTTAAAGACGATAAGATAGTCAAAATATAAACTGGGGTAAAAAAAATTATAATTTTCACCAAAAAAAAAAAAAAACGTCTTAAAATTCACAAAAAACTTGATTATCGAGATCAGTCAGTGATTCTTTATTAAAAATAGACATAGTTGTTTGCACAATCGTATCAAAACAAGGCTACTGATAATCTCTTAACACATTACATCAAATTATTAAGTTTTCTATTAAGAATTATTGGTGAAACCTAAATGCTCAACATTGATCTTTTTCTTTTAAAATTACATTATTCTTATGACTTCATTACTGTAATTTAAAAACTAAAATCTTACACTGGCCCTTATATTTTGTTGACTTGAATTCAAAGTCAAAATAAATAGAAGCTACAAAACATTATTTTCAAACAAGATGGCGGCTCTGGGCTCGCTGACGTCACTCTGAACTGTGGAAACTACTTGTGTCGGAAAATATATATCAATTTCACATCAGCTAAATAGATTCATAAACATAAAAACGAAGCATATTATCGCTATAATTGTAATATTTTTTAGTTAGTTTCATAAATGCACAATATAGTTCCAGTTACCTATAAGTTTCCTCCCATTAACTGCCATTTTTATTTATTTCAGTTTGCAACAAAAGTTTTCTCAGTTTCAGTTTTTGTCAGTTGCAAGATGATGTTTCCCTTTAAAAGTCACTAGTGAGTGTTCTGGACTGTTACCATGGTAACCAGGTTTCCAAACCACTGGTGGGCGAGCTCGTGTCCGACCACTAGCGCCACCCACTGCCTGGATGACGAGCACGAGTTCTTCGGATCGATTAGCAGTGCAGTCTCCCTGGAAATGAATATCAGCTGTGAGATTTATTTGACCTTCTGTAAAATTTACAACCTTACTGTTTTAAATCTGTTCAGTATTGCATGTTTTGTCTGAATTAACGTAATTTTATCTTTCCCTTTTGCCAGATCACACAGCCAGTAGAATTTATAACTACATTAAAAAATTAACAGCCAGTCCATGTGATCTGTATCGGTGATCAACACTCATGAACGATTGGTATAATCTAAAAAGTTAAAGTTTTAATTCAGTCATATTAACAGTATCACAGTTCAAAAACCCCAACAAACCATTTTAAAATTGCTACTGCATTAGTAGTTTCAGCCTCAGGCTTTAAAACACGGCCAACGTTAATACCATTAATGTTTTACTACAATCCAAATATAAATGAAGCTCACCTGTATGTAACAAGGCCCCAGTTTTCCATGGCACCTAAGAGGCAGAAAGAAAACCAAGTTTTACCCTAAATGTTTTAAAATCCTCAGAGAAGCGTAGGTTTGGTAGCTACTCACCAGCAGCAAAATCAGCAATAGCTATGAGATCAATTTTAGGTAATGGATAAGGAACACTGAAGTAGTCTTTGTAGAACGGTAAAGTCTTAGAAGCAACCTGTAAAACATTTTTTTTAAAACCCTGTTATTGTGACTTTTATCCACTGTCAGCACCTGAAAATGAGGAAAACTAACAAGCACACACAAAACATGGCGGGATAAAAGCACCGTCATGCAAGTTTTGGTTGCATTTAATTTATTTGCTGCTTCAGTCATGATATTTGGTGAAAACAAAAGAGAACATAAAGCGAACGGACCCGTTCGGTTGGTTTAATTCCCAACATAATATTCTCACCTCCAATGCAAATTTCCCTTGTTCTGCCTTCCCGACAGGCGTGTAGACGCGTACCTTTATGCCATCTGACGACTGGCTCTCCACAAAGTCATATTCACCGATCACAAAAGCTACGAGGTACGTGGACATGATGGGCGTGGTGCCGAACTTTACCTCCACAAGGTTTTCATCAGCTGGGTATGGCTTTTGATGAACGACATCCTGGAGAGAGGAAACCATAACGTAAATCATTGTCCTTTGAAAACAGCAGAAAGAAGAAACACAGCAAAGACAAAAATTAAAGGCAGAATTTTAAATCTACTTAGTAGAAAGACACCAACTGTGTTTCTACAGGCCATGTAATTGCCCAGTCTGACATTTTGCAAATAAATTTGCTTAATGGAAACACAATATGTACAAAAAAAAACAACTTGTTTTTTGTAAGAAAATTTTGGGGCACAAATGCGGTGATTTTTATTTTTGGCAACCAAAATTTATTTATTTTGAAAAACAATGGAAACATTTATTTATTTATTTATTTCAAATCAAACTAGTTACGAATCAACATTGTTGCCACTGGTGCAAATCACAAAGAAGAAGACAACAGGAAGTAGTTGGAGGATGATGGACTAGCATGTTTTTTTAATGAATTATCACACAGACAAACATATTAATGTGTGATTTTAATTGTGTTTCTTATTAATGTAACCACCTCAACTGCGAAATTGTGTTTTTTTCAACATTAGCAGAATATTAACAAAGTTTTGCGCACATTTGTAATGGAAAGACAGCTGGTGTCTGCCTTATACCATGTCAAAAGCAAAGGAGTAAAAGTAAAACTGATTTTAAAAGATTTTAAGACATCAACTTAAGGTCACCAGAGCAAATGCCTGATTCCCCCTTAAACAATTAAAATATTTGGGGTTTAATTTCTTCTTGAAAAAAGATGAAAGCCGGTGAAAATGCGACATGACCATTCGGACTCCGAATGCTTTGAAAGCAATCGGATACGTATTCAAATTAGCACCACATAGAAAATATCGGATTGGACCATTCAGACTGCCTTGAAAAAGTCTGATTTGGGTCACAGTTTTGGGGAAAACCCCCCACATTTTTCTGCTGTGTGAATGTAGCCTAAAATAATGTGACTTTTTTTCCTATGCGAAGGACCAATCATTTTCTACTCTGTAACAGTTTATAAAATGTTTTATTTTGCAGCATTTTGGCAAGAAATTAACTCCATACATAACTAACAAAAGGGTGTAAATGAAATAAGAATTACTTGTCAGTCAAAACTTCCTGTGACTAACAAACTCCTAGTTTTAACTAATTTCTCAGAAAGAGCCAGATTTATTTACCCAGCACACATCAGGTGAAATGTTAGGGTGTGGTGGAATATATAACCTCCAACAGATAGCGGCTGCTGATTAAACGTAGATACAAATGCTTTCACTTCAGATTGACACCCAATGACTAAGCTTATTGCTCACGTAAATATAGCATAAGCCTGCAGCAGAAAATGCCGTCCATCTGCCTAATGTTATGCAAACTGAGAGGATGACAAACACAGATGTCAGAAAGTTGGCACCAGAGAGCAACTTGGGGAGGCGTGGAGTTTCTGATAATGAGTGAACAGATGACGTACCATATTGGACAAGGCGACTCTGTCCTTGGGAACTATCAGAGTGATGTCAAAGGTGGCTTTAATGGCGGGCTCGTCCCAACAGGGAAAAGCTCTGCGGGCATCTGTGGCCTGAAAGAGAGGAGAGGGAGGAAGAAAACTTGAGTTTTATTAAGACTTTGCTCAGTTCAGAAGGAGTTGGTCACTGGATGGGTGATAAAAGAAAAACAGAACATAAGGAAATACCTGATAAGTAGAGGGGGTATTTATTGTATCGTTTATCATAAATCCAACAATATATCCCGATAAACATGATAAATATTAATAGATAATAAGTCTGACAGAATTTGACAGAATTTTCACGGCCAGCTAAGCAAATTTGGCGGAATCAACTGACTCGCTCACTCTTTGGTTACCTAGCAACTCGCGCACTCTTTGGTTACCTAGCAACACCCTGTTGAGTAACTGGCACAGAATAAGTTTAACTTTTGCCACTGTGCCTCATAACTGCTTAAAAATAAAAAATGAAGTGAAATCTCTGGATTAAACAGAAAAGATCGTAGCACCAGTTTGGCCGTATTTCATTTATTTAAAACAAAAAACTAATCAAAAACTATCCATAGATTCATATGAAACACTCATCATAATTCAGTCATGTCGTCCTGCTCTATATTATTATGATGACTTTCTTTGGACAAGTATTTTTGATTTATTGTTTTCACAATAATGATGCTTAAACTCCCAATTATGCTTATTGTATAAAATATTGCTAACCTTTATCTTAATTACACTAATCAATAAATTATTGAGACATTAAGAATAATAAATGTTCACAATTTTTTTTTGGCATTCAGCAAATTTTGATAATTCTAACTAAAAGCAATTAAAATGTTGTCTGATTTAACTTCAGACAGTGAGAAAAAATGTGTGTCTTTGTATTAGGTGCATGAAAACATCTGGTTTCTATTGTAAGGTTTTCCAAATTTAGACTTTTAACCAAGCATTTGATTAAACTTTATTATTAAACTGTGCAGTTTGAAAATCGATCACTTTCAAGACTTTACCCAGAAATCAAGCATGTTCAAAACCTTGAAAACACCAAACTTTTCAAGGATGAACCCTATTAACTTCGCCAGGTGTCGTTTGCCCTAGAAGTTGTGTTTAGTTTATTGTTGTGTTTACTGATCAAAGATCAGCTGATTGAGATTGTGAAAGATTTAACGAGTTGCTTCTCAGGCTCCAGAAAACCAAACCAGTTCTTTTATAGAACCAGTGAAGAACCGGCGCCAGCGCATTCCTGTCCATTGAGCCGCTTTTGAGTAAATATGTAGGATAGAGAAAGACATGCCCTGAGGGCGAATGCCATCACTTTCATTTTTTAAGTTATCACACCTTGTTTATTTCAGTTGGCACGGCATGAGATCTTTGGATCTTCAGCACAGTAACTGTAATGCTTATTGTGACCACTACAGGCGCTGTTGGGGGAGGATATGTCTGCTGCCTCCCAGTGCAATAAAATCTCTGAAAATTAGGAAAATATTCAACGTCTATAATGATAAAGACGTAAAATCCTACTGTTATTGAATGTTTTTACATTTCGCTGATCCTCTCTTTAGAAAGAGGATCATCTAAATTTAGTAGCTCTGAGGGAAGAGTAGTCGTCTGGTGATCGGAAGGATGTAGGTTCGATTCCAGCTTCCTCCTGCCACGTTGATGTGCCTTTGGGCAAGGCACTTAACCCCAACTTGCCGACCGATCTGCGTTTGTGAGTGCAAACGGGTGAATGTGACTCTAGTGTAAAGCGCTTTGAGTGGTCAAAATGATTGAATGGACAGAACATTAAACCCAAAAAGTTTAAACGTTCTGTCTGAAATGGTTATAATTATGCTTTTTGGCAATAAATTTTGTAATTTATTCAGGTAATTCGGGGCTGTCACTGTCTTATTTACAAAGTTTAGGGCAGTTTTGTTTTGACTAGACCAGTGGCGTCCAAACATTTTGCCTTTCCTCTTTGTATTAAGTTCATTTCTTCAATAGCAACTGAATTGAGAGTATAACAATAAATCATCCACTCACCTCAAACTGTGTGACGGCTGCATACCGGGTCTCTCCAGCAGCCGTTGTATATTTACTTCTATAGAATCCTTTCATTTTGTCGTTCAGTTCCCCCACAAATTCAATCTTCAACGTGCCAGAGCCTGTGGAGGCATTCACAGAAAGAGCACCGCCATTTGTTCTTGTTTTTTATACATTTTCCGAACAACCTTTCGACAGGCAAAATCCCTCCATACCTTTCTGTAGGGAACTTGGAAACGACAGGGTGACTTTTTCATCCTCGTTTTGATAGTTGAAGCCTGTGGCATTGATTTCTGAACCAAGGAAAACAGAGAAACACAGACAGAGAGAGAGAGAGAGGAAGGCTGATGACTTGGAAAAAATGACCCTAGTCTGACTTTTCAGTCAGCTTACAAAGAGGTGAAAGAGGTCAACACAATATTTTAGTGAGGACAGTGACATGACAAAAGGAAGGAGGAAAAGCCAAACTGAAAGTGTGACCCTCACCATCTGCTCCTTTTGGTACGAAGGAAGCTGTGATAATGTCAATGTCAGCGCAGTTCATCACGATCTGATTTGTAGCCTGTATGACCTGTAAATGTTGACAGAAAACAGTTTAATCTACAGAGTCACAATGTCAAAGACAGACATGATTTATGGTTGCCGTTTGTGTCTTCGCGCAATGAGACGTGTGAGAAATGCAGCCTGTCTTTTGAGTATGGAAGCCCTCAGGACCAAAAATAGTGTGTAAATTAATCTAAACTGTAGATAGCTGGATGAGCTGTTTTTATTTATTTTTTTTCCCACAAGCAGATGTGTTGTGAATCTCAATGCACAACAAACATTTGACAAAATAAAAAAACAAAACAACCAAAATAGAAACAAAATAGTTACTGAAGTTTTGAACCAATATTTTTTGTTAGACTTTGTTTTCATTGTGTATCTCTGAGTCTTTCGATCATGGTAAAAAGAAATTAAGCAATTTATTGATTTACTGCTTTTTGCGATAGACTTAATATGGACGCTCTAATAAAACTCCCTCTATAAAAGTCTCTATTTAGCTCAACTCTTTTCAGACATCCAGCTTGCAAGGAAACCCAAAGTGTAAATGAAACTTTGCCTGAATCTTGCACTTTGCACTGAAATTGAGAGCCTGGAACACATCCAACTTGTCTAAATGTTTGAAAGCTAGAAACGAAACTATTCCCCAACCCATCCAGCACAGAGAAAGGCAACAGAAAGACACAATTGGTCCATGGTTCTCAAAATGTGGAACCAGGACCTCCGGTGGTACTCAGGCTCACTTTAGTGGGATTATGAAGAAATGTAATTAATTTATGATGTAATGAAAGCGAACAAATGCCGGAAGATGTGAACTTAAACTTGAATCCAGTAATAAATTAATCAGAATCACATTTAAATGCGTTGGAGTTCCAAGTTGGGAACCCAGATAGATTTGCTCAAAGCTTCATTCAGTGATAATGTCAACAATAATAGCAATACAATGATTAAATCTGCAAGATAACATAACTTCAGCCACTGCTACGTTGTTTGATGGTTACCAGATTGGATTTTGGAGTTGTGTGACCACCCATATGGAAGATATGGACCTTGACGCAGCTCTCCCAGGTTCAATTCCCGACCCCAAGACACCATTTACTACCTAAACTTTCTTTTTCTGCCTTTCTACCCAAATACTAAAGCAAAGAAAACAACATCCTTCCAACTTTATTTCCCAGATACCCAACATCTAAGGACTATTACTTAAATTTCCAATCTTAAAGTTGGAAAAGTTAAACTTCTATGTAAAACAAGTTAAATAATAAAACGGAATCATTTAATAATTTTTGACAAACTGAAAAGCGCGAGTCTTTGTTGCAGCACTGCTTTGTAAAGTCTTACATGGAAAAATTGAGGATTATTACAGCAGATCGTTCTGAATTGTGATGCAACAAAATGTGTAGAAATGACTGTGAATTTATGGTTAGGGCGAACAGACGCTGGCACACTAACAGTGACAGTTTGTAGCACAGGAGTTTTGACACGACTGTCAGCTGTGAGACTGACAAGGCGGAAAACTGGCTGCAATTATGAAACGAGACAGAAGGTAGAAAGACAGACTGCTGAGCCTTTGGAGCACATTACGTTAACCCGCTGAGACCTGTCTTAAAGTGAGACGCAAACTTCTCACTTCAAGACATAGACTGAACCAGGGTTGAAACTTTATTTTAAAATAAATGATTTTGTCAAGACGTTTTCAAATGAGGTAGAGATTATGTGAAATGTTTTTTTTTTCTTAATGTTTGTAAAAACTGAGGAATGATGCTCCTGAAATCAACTTTCAGGACAGTTTGCAAGTGAAGGCAAATGCTTAAACCCAAAAAGACATTTAAAATGCATTTCAAACTTCGCCAACAGTTGGATGTACATAAGTGATAGTGTGTAATATCTTGAGAGGGAAGCGCCTCCCTCTCCAAGCAGCCTCTTCTCTATATATCCACAGTTTGTGAAAGCAAAACAAGTGACCATCTGATTTCAGTCCAGCTTCTTAAAAAGTTGCTTTTAGAATGACAAAATCTGACTGTTGCAGAATTTGGTGCAACTGCGGATTGTGCAATCAAACAGGAGGTGTGGAGGGGACTCAAATTGGAACATTACAAATAAAATAAGCGTCAGAAATCAGCAGCATGTGATACTTCATCAACTATGACTGCTACTGAAAAACATTAAGCCCAGCAGGACCCTCCCTATGTGTGCTAATGGTGAAAAACATCAAATTTACACAGCAAACAGATGCTCGTTGTGTGCCTTCTCTTTCAAGTACCAGTTCTAACTGGCTGCACAAACCGTCTGTCATCATTACCCAAAACACCTGCGACACAACATCTGTTCACCTTTACTTAAGCTGATATGTTGCTGTAACTACTTTGCTTTGAGAATTTGTAGCCAGACCAGAGTTCACTTTTTTGGTCTGCATCAGAGTTTGATTGCCCTTTGGCATTTCCCCAAACAAAATGGACTTTCTAGGCAAATGAACTAGAGTGTGATTAAAGCAGACTAAATGAGACTGGTGTGAATAAACCCTTGAAAGCTGAACAAGATGATGAAGTTGACTACGTGCTGGGTCCTACTGTGAAACCGTACAAACGAGGACATATTGGACAACATGGAGCATCCTCTTCACAACACCAAGTCATTACCACGTAAAACCACCTGCAAGTCTTTTAGGGTATATCGCTATTGACTTTGCTTGTCTAGAGCTCAACGTGTTTGCCTGTTCTACTTTACAAAATGGTTTGTGTTTAATCGTGTTAGCTGGACGGTGTCCTCGAACAAAAATAATCAAGTCTTGGGAATGATTTCCAGCTTGGATCTGAACTTTGGGGTATTTTAATACAAGAATACTCTCTTGATTGTTTAAAGTCTAGTCTTTTGTGGCCTTCAGGATCTTTGCTTTGTTTTCTCCAACATTGACCTGTATTAGCTCTAGCAGTCTTCCCATCAGCAATGAATCTCTGCAGCTCCTCCATAGTCACCAATAATTTATTTGCTGCTTCTGAATTATGCTCTTGTTGCAAAGCCTGTCAGTTTAGGTGGGTACCATAGATTGCTATGTTCACAATTGTGCAATGATTTATTTTTGGATGGTCAAAAAAAATCAGCAAAAATCTTCCAAACTTGGGATATTGTTTTATAACCTAAATTGCTTTAAACGTCTCCACAATTGTGCAGTTCCTTGACCTTCAAGGAACCCACAGTAACAAACTTCTGATTTTAATTTCAGAGGTGGAATATATTTGCTGAATTTTAATACGGGATAAATCTCGTGCTGACTACAAACAGCAGAATATGTTGCAAAATATATGACATATCCTCTCAGTGTGTGCAGTATTCATTTGCAAAGTTCTGTTTGGAGGGCAATACTTGTTGGCTAATATTTTCCAAGTGATGGAAGCACTGGAGAGAAACAGAGGAAAGAAGATTTCGCACCTGACTGTCATCTCAATATTTAGCAATAGCCAGATTTTCTAACATTGTGCAACACAGTTACAAAACTACAAAAATCTTTAGACTTTAAATTGTAAAAATTCAAGTCTAAGTGGAAGGAAAATGATGCATTTTCCTTCCACTTAATCATGCACTACTTTACTGCTTTACTTTGTGTTGGTTTATCACACAGGATACAATAAAACACACTCATGTTTGTGGTGTTAACTGGACAAAATGTGTAGAAGTTCAACACGTATATTTACATTTCCAAGGCACAGCTAGTTATACATAGTACTATTTGCAAATCCACATGTTTATACAAGAATATAATAAGCTTGGTCTTGAATTATGTTTTGTTAATGTGCAGTGAGGGAGAGTTTACAAGCAGGGACATGTTTGCACAGGTGGCTGATATGTTGGTGGCCACACAATGGGCGGAAGTGCACACTGTGCAGAGCTACTGATTTTTTTTTTTTTTTTCTTTTATTGTTGCCGATTTTAGATTAAGATTGGTTTTCTTAAATATACATCGGATTCTACAGAATTATGATATACACAGTGTTGAGTAGAGTAGCCAAAAATTGTAGTCAAGTTAAAGAACCATCACGTCAACATATTTTTACTCCAGTCTGAGTGAAAATTAGCCGCCAAGAAATTACTTAAGAGTGGAAAAATATTTGATACAAAAAGCTACTCAAGTAATGAGTAGTTGATTACTGCTACTCGTGGGTATTTTGACAGACATAAAAATATAAAGTTATGTGCAAATGATTCTTCAGAGATTGGACATGAACAAATACTTTAACATTAATTTAAACAGTCAATCTTGTAGCACCCTTAATATAGTTTTTTTTTTATAGTTACTAGTGGTATTTATGTGTATTTTTTAAGGATGTACGTGCATATTATTCTCCTAACCAGCCTAATTATATGTGGGAAGTGTAACAAAACATTGTACTGAAGAAAGAGTATCACAACGTCAACATATTTTTACTCCAATAAAAAGTAGCCGTCCAACAGGTTACTCAAGAGTACAAAAAATATTTCACAAAAAGGCTACAGAAGTACAGGAGTAACTGATCATAACCTAATTTAATATTTCAAAATTATGTCAGATAAACAAATATATAAAGTTACATCAAAATTGTAATATTTTAAAGACTAAAATAAAAACAAGATTTCAAAATAAATCAAATTGTTTACTGTTAAACTTATAAAACTAATACTTAAAGAAGATAGTGTTTGTATGTTAAATCAAGGAAAAGTACTTCCAGTGACAATAAATAAGTACTTTTTTTTTTTTTATCTCCCAAGTGGCACAAAAGGTTCAGCAGTCAGAAAATAACATAACAACAACAGAGAATGCTTATGTTAAAGTCGCACAGCCCGATCTGTCATGAGGGAATGCAGTCAGGATAGACGGTTCTCCCTGGTTCTGGTCCGTTCATGCCTTATTCTAAGGGGGACAACATCACTATGTCCTTCAATAACTCTCCAATTTGCAATATTTTCTGTTATTTCAACTGTTAACTTTATGCTTTCTATATTCAGAAATGTTGCATCTAGTCTGAGAGAATTCTCAGACTCCTACATCAGTCATTCTGCTTCTTTTTTGTGCATCTGCGCCGTCTTCTCAACCTCCAGTTGGTTGTGGCAGATGACCCCTCACACTGAGCCAGGTTCTGCAAGAGTTTTTCATCCAACCATCACTGTGTGCTGCAAAGTCAATGACACAATGTAATCTTCTAGGTTTCCTCAGATAGAAAACATTTGAAACCAATTTGAATAATAATTAACTGAACTCCAGGCACTGTTTGACAAGTAGGATCAACTGCAATGCATGTATGATTGAAGTGCGTTGAGACGTGTTGTGAATTGGCGCTATATAAACAAAACTAAATTAACTGAGTATTTGTAACTAGATACTGCCCATCTTTGTACAACTAAACTGTTGTTACAACGGGGAACCGTCACAGACTGGGAGAGCGAGTGGGAGGGAGCGACACGATGTTGCCATGATTTAGCAAACACTTGACAGCATTAGCTAGCTGTTCCTAAGGCAGTAATAATTATTACTAACTTAAGATTTAGCTGTTAGGTGATCTAAACTGGTCTCACGTTAGACTTGCAGGCAGACGCTGTTAGCATGAAGGCTAACTTAGAAAATATTTAAACGGTAGGCTATGCTAACATGAGAGTGCAGGTCTGCTGCTACCTCCTGCTCATCTGTGTTAGCTTTAGTGACTAGCCCATTAATAACATACAGAAGTATCTTGCTGCTTTTCAGGCCGATGCGAAACGCTTACAGATTTGCATTAGCGACCTTCAGTTAACACACCCACAACAGCAGCTAGCGGGCTAGTTGTGAACAGCTACTCGTGATCAGTGAACCACGATAAATTGGCTAGCGAGTGGCAACGTTAGCTGGTCAGATTACGTAACAAAATCCCTGCCTGGCAGGTTCAGACAACATCATCCATGTCTGAAGCAACTTACCTCCACTTCTGCCTCCAGCTTGCCATCAAAGGTGAAGTCGATCAGATCTGGCTTCAGACACAGCCCGTAGTTGACGGGGCAAACGTCAGTAGGTAACCGCACGAAGGGCCTTCTTTCGGGCATGGTTCCTGTGTGTTGGCCGCTTGCGCTGCTGAACGAGGAACTGTGTGTAGTAGCGCCGTTTATCTTTGCGATTTTTATGAACACGGATTTGATGAAGTTGGGCTTCGGCAGTGCGGATGTACAGTAGCAGGTGACTGTATGCGTGAAAAGCAGCGGAACCGTGCGTCCGAAGAGCAGCAACATGAACTGAAGCCCTTTCAACGCTACTCTCCGCTCTTGTACAGCCCAAACAACTTCTCTTAATCAGCGTCGAGTTCAAGAGGAGTGACGTCATCGCGTCTTGGCCTACGTTCAGAACGTGCGTGAGGCAGCGCAGACGACAGACTTTTTCTTTTTTTATTAATCAATCTTTACTGAAGATTCAAAAACGGAGGTGACAAAATAACTAATGTTATTTACTGAAGTATGAGTAGAAATACTTCTGTAAAAAAAAAAGTCCAGTAAAAAAAGTGTACTGGTTCTACAAATTAAGTTAAAAAAAAAACAAAAAACAAATTTAACTGTCAACGTGGTGCTTTTAACCTGAAAGGGTTTTCCCGGAAGTGGCTTTTCACTTTCCGGATAATTGGGGCAAGATGGCGACATCCATAACGAGGACGTTTGGGTCTCTTCGTATCGTTGCAGGCAGAGGCTTAAAGGTATTATGATGTTTAATGAGATTGTCATAAAGTCAGCGTGCTAATAAAGTGTAATATTTTCTGTTTGTTTTGAACATTTTATAATGTTTATAGGCCTTAGCTTCAAGCTACGAAGCGCAAGTTTTCGGCAGAAAATTTATAATGCATATATATATAGATTTTTCTGTTTAATAAATAAAGCTAGAACAAAAATATGACAATAGTAGTTTAATACTAAAACAGCTTGCGGGCAGGGGTGTTCATTATTTTTATACGACCTTAAGCGGAATTTGATCAGAGGCCCCTTTTCCTGTTAAGGACTTCATGACTACTAACAGCATTTCAATACAGATTTGGTTTAATGTAGAAGAGGGAGAGAATGGAGCTTAAAATCAATCACAAGTAACTGGTATTGTTCGGTGGGATGAAATTGTGAACAAACTGAGCTCTTAAGATTTAAGATTGTAGCATCAGATTGCAACAATAAAAACCTTACAATAATTCTCTGCACTTTTACAGTGTAAATTTACCAATTCCTTTCAGTCTTTAATTTGAACATTAAACAAAATACACCATGCTGAAACTGTCCAATCAATTTTAATACTATTTTCATTCTCAATAAACAGAGATGCAAAATTTAGATATATAGTCTGGATTAAAAGTACAGCAACTTAATCAACTTATTCTTGGCCCATCTCGTTTTATATATTATAATGTTAAATATCACAAAATAGTTTTTTAACTAGTTAATCTCCATTAAGGCCAAGTTTATTGTCATTTAGCTTAGCATTATGAATCATGAATCAAACACTTTGGTGATTAATCACTTCTTTAAATTTCCAGAATGCTGAGTTAGCTCTGGATGTAGGGCATCCTGGCCCACTTTTCTTGCCGGTTCGAACCAAGAAGAGGTATTTTATTCCTCCAGCGGTGGGCTTGAAGGGGAAGAAGGAAGGAAACCCAGAGGCTAAGGCTCGAGCAGCTGGCATCGTCTTCCGACAGCAGTACTTAGAGAGACCCATTAACATCGCCTGCTCAGGTAAAGTTAGTTGCATGAGTGACTTAAACTCTTTCCTGGTTGAAAAAAAATATTCTTGTTCAAAATTTCATCTGGATTTACGCCGCACATTAAATAATCAGTTTTGTCCTGTTTTCATCAGTGGGAGTCTTTGACCCATACATCCCTCCAGAAGGAGACGCACGCCTTTCCACTCTGTCTAAGGAAGGCCTGAGGCAGCGAACAGAACAGATACGACAGAGCGCCGCATCGCAACTCGCGTAAGTCCGGTTTTCTCTTCATGTTTTGTTGTTAATAATCAGTGAAAAGATCAATCTCTTCTATCTCCTCCCTGCGGTACTGTCTGAAGAAATGCACAGCTCAGGATCAAAAATTAACCAATCAGAGCCAGGAGGAGGGTCTTGTCGCTGTCAACAAACCTCATGTACTCAGAGCTAAATGTGCTAATTGGGGAGAAACAATGCTTATACACAGTCATTGGCGGCTATGCTAACTAGTCTTAGCATTCGTGACAGGCTGTGCTAGCTATTGCGTAGCAGAGATCAAGTGGGAAGGAGGAGTGTGGATGAGCAGCACCACATGAGATTCTGATTGACAGCAGTAAGATCCTCCCCTGGCACTGACTGGTTGTTTCTAGTTAGCACTGGTAAAAGGCAGAATAGCTCAAAATATTTTATTTTTTTTTTTCCACAGATAGTTTGTCTCATACCTTATAGTCACTGCATAGTGACATTTAACTGAGTTTGGTAGGTTAAATATCACATTTTACCGAGTTTTTTGAAGGGCCTTGTAGGTCAATGTCCATTGGCTGAGATTATATCACATTTAACTGAGTTTTGTAGGTTAAATGTTAAAAAATGTTTTATTTCCATTGTTATGACACTTGACTTAATGTAGTTTTTGATTGTTGATTCTATGTTGCATGACTTTGTGTTTTTGTCTTTATTATGTAAAGTACTTTGAAATGCCTTGCTGCTGAAATGTGCTATACAAATAAAATTTGATTAATTGATTGATTGATTGATTGATTGATTGATAGTGTTTCAACATATATGCAAAACAAATATTTTTTATAAAATGTATACTGCAGCTTTGAAATAAGGATTTTTAAAATCTTCTTTCAGGATTCGTAAAATCAAAGAGTACGATTCACAGTTCAGCACAAAGACGTTTGCAGAGCAAGCGCAAGAGATCTTCATAGAGGCTCACAACGCCCTGACACAGTAAGATGATGAACTCTTGCCTCGTTCCCCTCCCCCTGCAGACGGCTGATACAGGCAGCCAACAAAATATGTTTATTACTGTGAGGATTGTGTTTGAAGCTCGAGATATCCTCACACTGTACTCAGATCTGCTGATGAAACATTAACTGTCATAATAAACAATGATAAACTGATGAGGAATTTATAAGGATCATTCTGGGTCAATTATCTTGTTAGTGCTCAGTTAGTTTTCCTGTACATTTCCACTAGTTATCATGTGGCACATGTTATCCAGTAGGAGCTGCAGACCATGCAGGTGTGCACATTACTGCTTTTTCCATTCTTTTGACCCAGAATAGCATAGCAAATAAGTATCTGTGGCAATTTTTGTTGTTATTTTTGATTTGGTGCACAGAGTAATTACAGTACAACAAGCTGATTTTAACTGGCTTGTTAGTCAGGCTGACTGCAGTAATCTGCTGCTCAACAGACACACTGCTGGCAGCTTGTTAACTATAAACAGTAGTATAAAAGGGTCTTTTATTGTCAGCTCCATGTTTGTCCTGTTTTTCACGTCTGGAAATATTTCCTACGCTGCAAAAACACAAAATCTTACCAAGTCTTTTTGTCTAGTTTCTCGTGCAGATATCTTAGTATACTTGAAATAAGACTAAACTAAATTACAAGTAAGCTATAGGAACTTATTTTAAGACAATAGTTACTTTAGTATTGATTTTAAAAAGTACTAGTTCCACTAGGAGATTATTTAACTTATAATAAGACTGTTAAAAAGTTATTTGAAAATATACTAAGATATTTGTACTTGAAACTAGACCAAAACTATTAGTAAAATTTAGAAATTTAGTTTTTTTTAGTGCAGTGTTAGCTTTAACACTACTGGTGAGTCTGAATTTCAACAGTATTCTGATCACTATTTGATAGATAATTTCAGAAGAAAAGAAGGAACTTAGATAAAAGTGGTTGTGATATTGTGGCACTGTCACATTTTTGATTTCCCAGCCAGTCCCTCAAGTTTTTAGCAGTTCTGTGATCTCAGAAAATCACGCACAATCAATAGAATCACCAAATGTTTTTGTGCAAATGTATAATTCTGAGCAAATTCTCTGGTTGAATTGACCAACTCCTACCTGCAGGTGGCAGTATTTCTTACTTCTACTGCACTGCTGTTTCAGTTAAAGTCCGTGATCAATAAAAATTTAGCTATTTAAGTTCTTTAATTGATAAAAATGTGAGCATGTCCCATCTTGTTTTTAATAAGGAAGAAATATTTCAAAATCTTTTGCAAATATTTCTAAAGTAGAACCATAAAATCAGTATTTTCATCACAAAAACAATCATGAAATCCTGGAGGATCTGCCCGTCTGGCAAATACAATCATTTACACATCAATCGCTAGTCTGCATGTGGACACGTTGCTTTGGCTCCAAACTAACTAAATGTTTCTGTTTTGCAGCTTCAATAAAGAGAAGCTTCATTCTCTGGTTACAGAAAGATGTTATCCTGTAAGTTTTTCTCTTCCTGAAGTGTCCAGCTGTCCCTGTTTCTTTGTCCAACTATTGCTGTCCTACGGTGTTTGCAGGAGATGACGAGAGGCAACCGTTACAAGACGATACGGTGGAGGTTTGTCGAGTCACTGGAACCGCCCAGAGTGGTGCATGCCCGCTGCCCCGACATGGTTTCTAAAGGCAACCTGTATGGGCAGGTTACAGTTCGTATGCACTCCAAGCAGGTATCACTTTATTTACTATGAGTTAAAGTGTAGATGTTATTTACTAATTAGATGAGTCCTCAAAATAGTTGGTTGCATTTGATTTGATTTTGGGGCGTTAGAGTATAGGAGGCTAAATACAAATTTCAAATTTTATGTTTTTAATATTTGAAAACTATGTATCATTTTTCTTCTACTTCACAAAATCATTAATTTATTACATAAAATCCAAATAATATACAGTGAAGATTCTGTAGGTGACATGGATGCAAACAATAAACAATGAATCAGTTAACGATTGATTGTTGATTAATAATTTATTAGATTACAATTAGTTCCAATTGATTAGTTAACGTTCGGTTTTTTAGTGTTGTAATTTGGCCGCCATCCATCAGAGGGCGCCACTGGTCATCTCGAGCGGAGCAGTTGGTTTGAGAATCCAGATGGCGGCGGGAAAAAAGAAATGTGGTCCGTTGTGTGATGCAAAATGCACTTTATGCTGTTTGTTTTGAAATATAAACACTCAACGAACTGCTTATGTTATGGAAATACAGTCATTCCTCTCGACAAGAGAACATTTTTAGGAAAACTGACGCTTTTCTATTAACGGCTAGTCGATGATAAGATCAATCAGCTTTATATCAAGTCATTACTCGTCAACTAGCAACCATAGCAAGTGCTGTTTCGGGTTTTTTGGGGGGTTTATATCAGAATTTGTCATTAGTGGACTTTTTTAAAATGGCGGTTTTATTTACAGACATTAGCGATCTATGATCGCTTCGGGCGGCTGATGCTGGGCAGCGAGGAGCAGCCAAAGGACGTCCTGGAGTACCTGGTCATTGAAAGGCATCTGGTCAACCCCTACAGTAGATGGAGGCTACACGGGAAGATTGTGCCCTCATGGGCTCCTCCCAAAGACCCAGTTATTAAGGTAGCTGTCCACTTTGGACCACTGATAATATTTTTATTTACTTTTAGACGGATAATTTTATGAGGACAAAACATAATTGGAGAAAAAGTTCAACATGGCTTAGATTTAATCAAAAACATGTAGAGGTACTATGACTGGCAACAAACTGCATTTCCTGTTGACATTTTGAGTTTTTACAGGAAGACCAACAAGCACAAGCAGCTTGGACAAACTAGGCTACAGAGTTGCAATAATGTAGAGATAAACCAGAGGGAGAGCTATTATTTTATAGCAGAAGGTCATGGAGACCAGCGATCAAGATGTTCCGAGTGCTATTTTACTTTACCTTTTACTGTCACTAGTAGGGTTGAAACAATGAATCAGTTTTACAAATAACTGTCAACAAATTGAGTAATTGAACAATTACTCAATTAATGAATTAATTACTCAATTTGAGTCTGGGATATCCATTCAGACTCAAAAAGGCCATTTGCTGAAACAACATCATACTCATAGCAGTAATTAAGCCAAAACTACAAAAAATATTTACATTTTGCATCTGTAAATATATTCTGCATAGGACAACTCAAATGTCAGTTTTAGCTTCAGCTGGTTTAAATTCTGTTATAAACCTATGAAATACATTTTTCTACCCAATTATTGATCAGTCTACCATAAGCCCAATCAACATTGTATTAAATTTAATATTTTTTAGCTGAAGATGCTACAAATAATCAAGGTTACACTAAAGGAATATAGTATTGCAGTAACATGTTAATTTTTATTAAAAATGGAAATTAACTTTCTGTTTACTTGCATCTTTTAATGTATTTCCAACATTGTCTAAGAAGGCTTAAGTGGTTTAATCGATTACTACAAATATAAGTTGATGTCCTGGTCACTATTTTTTTTTTTTTTTAATTATTAAAAGTAATTAGCTGTTTATTTTAATATGACCTGTCACTCAGTATAGGTTGACGAATGTGTTGCATAGATCTGATTTGGTCATCTTTTCACTGACTCTAGACACTCTGTCCATCGGTTTGTATCCCAGCCTTTTAGCGTCTGGTTACTTAGTAGTGAGGCTACTGTCAGACTACAGTACATGACATTTATTAAATAATTAGTACATGTTCTATATATATTTAATATTTTTCTGTTGAGCGACTTGTCGATAAACACTCCTCTGCTCCGGTGTCTCTTCCAGACGGTTGCCATACCTGGTCCAGACCTGAAGCCATGGGAAGAATTTGATGCCCTCAACTATGAAGTTCCCAAACCAGCAGCAGTACAGTGGAATAAGTAGGTCAGCAGGGGGCGCTGGTCATTACATGAAACTGAGGACATTAAGGAAATACTCATGACATTGAATTTTTGGATGGAGTTACTCTTGCTTGAGGAGGAAACCATGCTTTGTTTTTTTTTCTGCTTCCTTCTGTTAAGAAAAAATCTTTTAGATTTTGAAGGATGTGAAGAAAAGTCTGAGTTTTGGTTCAAACACCCAGCTGTGCTCTGAAGTCACAAGATCAACATAAGTTTTGGTTATGCTTGTGAGAATAGTTTTATTTGTACATGCAAGAAATAAAAATGCACAAAGTTCTAGAAACGGAGTGGTTCATTTCTGCACCAAATGTACAAGATGCTGATTTCTGCAATGGAAAATAAATATTGCTAATAATTACGGTTCTACCTGCTTTTCTTCACAAGGCAAATCATGGACTGTGTTGCAGTAATTCATGCATATGTTTAAAAGACGTCATACGAATATGATACAGAGCTTACAAAATAACTTGACAAACACAAATAGTTCTCGGTTTGATGGTGAATTCTCTGAATAAGCCATTTTCTTGCGTTCTGAGATGTACACGTAAGCATAATTTCTCTTATGTTGTAAGAACGTTTTTATGCCACAAACATGAATTAAGTGAATTGTAAAAAATATTAGCATGTCATCCTTGGTAGAGATTTAATTTTGATCAAAAATGTGCATTAATGTTTGACATGGTAAAGTTTTACTTCTAGGTAAAGAAAGGGTTTCATTTTCTGTTCCTCATTTTGATGGGTTTTTATAGCTATTTTTAAATCTATAACAAACACCAAAAAGGGATTCAAGAGTAATTCTTTTAGATCTATGCTTCTTGTCATTGGATTGGAAACTTTGTACTTTTAGTAGTTTTTAAATCTAAAAACGGATCTCTAAAAATAAAATTTTCTAAAAATAATTTTTCTATTTATGAAAAACTATAAGCTGTATTTGTCAATCTGCAGCCCTGAGGTCAAAAAATGTCTGGATCGTAAAGGTTGCAGACCAACAGCCTAGAGTTTTAACTAAATTTAAGTTGCCTAGACATCTTTAAATAACATTTTATTGTAAAGCATTAAGCATTCATTGAAAAGTAGAGTTCCTATACTGCATTTAAATCTGTCATAGACCTAAACAAACACACATTAGACCCATAATAAAAAAACATAAATACACAAAATACATTTTCATTTCAAATGGAGAGTGAAAGCAGGAGCTGTATTTGCCATTCAATGTGCGTGCAATTACCTGCAGGAGCAACAGAAGATGTAATAAATACGCAAAAGTAGAAAATAAAACTTGTTTGCAAAACGTAAGTAATTGAGTCTCTATGACAGATCTCACAATGCAACTCACACTACATTGTAAAAACAAAGTCTTACAAAGTATTTTTTTGTCTAGTTTCTAGTGCAAATATTTTAATACACTTCAAATAAGACTAAACTAACTTATAAGTAACTTTTCAGCAAGATAAAGGATCTAGTTCAAAGTAAATAATCCTTTAATATTGATTTTAAAAAAGTTATAGTTCCACTGCCAAATTAATTATCATGGGAAAAAACTTGTTAAAAATTAAATAATTTTTCAGTGGAACTAGTACTTTCCATCAAATTTAAGGAATTATTGACTTAAGCTCCTATATCTTCCTGATAAGTTACTTGTAAATTAGGTTTGTCTTATTTCAAGTATACAAAGATATTATACTATAAGTTTCTCTTATTAGAAACTAGAACCAAAATACTTGGTAAAATATTGTGTTATCCAGTGTATAGTTCAATGTTAGGGTTGACCCTAAATCCTGCTAACTCAAAAAGCAGAAAGCGTTTATTGTTTTGTCCTTTTGATTTCACAAATCAGGTGGGAAAATGAGGGCCTCAGCAGCACACTCTGCATCATCATCCTCATCTTCCTCCGGGATGTTCTCAGGCTCCCATGTAAAGACGTCCGTAGTATTGTCTGTAAATGAGCCTGATGTGCTCCTGATGATGTCCCACGGACACAAAGCGTCACGCCGACCCAAAGCCAGGTTGGCTTTAGACTCGTCCATCTGCTCCGCATCCATGTCTGCTGGAGGCTCATCTTCTAGAGTCCTCTGGTTGTCTGTGACATCTGCGTCACTGTTGGTAGACAAAACATTTTCTGCAACTGTTGTGGGAACTTTTACATCATCTCCCTGTTCTTTGATACTGGATTGACAAGCATCTTTGTCTTTAGTTTCTTCTGTCTCCCATGGGCAAACATCTGTCTGTGTGCTGTCTTGCTTTTTCAGCACTTTTGGTTCTTCGTTTTCCCACGGACACACATTTTCTCTAATGCTGTCCTGCTTTTTAAAGACATTAGCATCTTCTGTGTCCCACGGACAAACATTTTCTCTTATGCTCTCTTGCCCTTTTGTAACTCTAGTCTCTTCTGTGTCCCACGGACAAACATTTTCTCTTATGCTATCTTGCCCTTTTGTAACTTTAGTCTCTTCTGTGTCCCACGGACAAACATCTGCCAAAGCATTGTCTTTGTTTTTGAGAATGTTTGGATCATCTGTCTCCCATGGACAGATGTCTGCCCTACCACTGTCTTGCTTTCTTAACACTTTTGAAGGGCTTTGCAGCGCTTGAGACTCCGTTTTGGACACTTCCTTTTTTTCACAAGACGTGGTCTCCCATGGACAAACATTCACCCTGTTGTTATCTGTCTCTTCAGTTTTTTCAGATACATCAGGTTTGTCTTGATGGCCAGTTTCCCAGGGACACACATCTTTGTTCACAGTCATTTGCGAAGCAGAGTCTTTGTGTGAAGGTTCTTTGTCTCCTGCTTCCCATGGGCAAATATCTTCCATGGGTTTAGGTGGATCGGGGAAATCCCATGGACAGCTTTCAGCTGCTTTGGACTGTTGTGGACTTGAATTCGGGGCAGGGGATGTTGTGTTGTGTGCTTTGGTAACTTTTATAACTTCTGTGGATGAACTGGGATAGATGGCAGATTTCATGACTTCTTGTTGAAAAGGTACCATCAGCGTACCTTTGTTTCTTGCAGGATTTAGGTTTTCATATGTACTTTCATCCTTGTCCTGAACCTCCCAGGGACAAACATTTGCATATTCACTGTCTTGTCTTATTGAAATTTGGGGCGTTTCTACATTCTCCCAGGGACAAACGTCTACTTTAAAAGATTGAGTTTGTGAATCTTTGGATGTCGCAGATTGCGGCGTGACTGGAATATCATGTGATTCCCAAGGACATGCTTCAACCCTAGTCTTCTCTTGTCCTCTCAAAGTCCCTTGGTCTTGTGATTCCCATGGACAAACATTTGAGCGCTCCATCACCTGGGATTCCTGCGAACAGATGTTTACTTTGATGCTCTGCTGCTTCTTTGGTCCTTCTCCTGGTTGTGCAGAACTTGCTCCATCCCAAGGACAAACATCTGTGTAAGATGCATTGACAGTTGGCCTGATGCGATTGCTGCCTCTTCTACGAGTTGAAGGGGTTCTTGAGCTGCTTATGGTCTCCCAAGAACTGATGCTACTACGTTTGCTGCTCTGCCTTGATATAAACACATGTTCATGGCTGCCCTCTTTTTGAGGATCATCAGCATCAGCAGGGGAAATGGTTGATCTTACAATCACAATCCTTCGTGGGCTTCTATCAGAGGAATCTGTAGAAGACAGTCTGACGGCATTCTGCTTCACAAGGCTGGGCTTTCCATCTGTTGTTGACATACTAAATTTCTGCAGTGACTTCTTGTCCATGCTTGGACGCCTACTGGATGATCCAGACACTGGTGTTATGGAGGCACTCTCCTGGCTTTTTTGGGAATCCTCCCTGTTTAAATCTATCTCCTTACTGAACTTGCTACTGTCAACAGATGACATAAAAGATTTCACAGAGAGCCACTTATTAGTGGTGGTGCGGAAGGATAAGACTCGTTGATCCTTCATCACCTTGGGTCTTGGTGTACCTGGTGCACTTGCAGACACAGTTACTGGGGTTTTAGGCGACATGCGGTCAGCTTGGGAGTTTTTGTCCACTGAAGGAGTCTTCTCAACAGGCGGAAGATGGTCCCAGGGACAAACAAGTGCTTGTGGGGAGGGTAACTCCTTTTCCTCACTGTCCTTTGGGCTTGCATATGTAACATGCTTTGTGTTCTTGTCTGATTGTTCTGGTTCCACCTCCCAGGGACAGACCTCAGCCTTGTCAAATGATTCAGACTGGAGGGCACTCCGCGTCTGATCGCTAATGGAAAGGCTCTGCTTTGACTGCATTGCACTTCCACCAGATATCTTTGGGATGTTCTCTATGGAATGGGTGGTAGAGGAGCTTAGACTCCAGGATTTATGAAGCCTTGTGTGATCAGGATGCAGCAGATTGGTATCGATTGTCAAGTTCAGAGCACTGGCGGACTTGCACACCCCAGGTGGAATATCCAGGGAGTCAGTCTCAGATCGCTGGGAGGATCTCTTCACAGAATTGGCCCTTAACGTAGAGTCACGGAATGAGGAGCCTCTCTCTCTCACATAATGATGATCATTTTGGGACTTGCATATAAACGATGAATGGGATTTTATTGAACTTCTGTAGCTGATACTTACAGAATCAGGCGCCATCCTAAACGAATCAGAGTGACTCCCACGTCTAACGCGGAAGGATCCATCCCTCTCTTCACGGCTGCACTGCCGACTTACGGTTTCTGGGAACTCAGCAATTTTTTTGATAAGCGATCTTCCCAGTGTACATCGAGAACTGCGCTTCTTTGAGAGATGAGGGTTGTTTGCTGTCATCTTCTTCACCTTGTGGACCTCTAACTGGGCATACAATTTCTTAAGCTCATCCTGATTCATGTGAAGAAAGCAGGAAATTGGTGTTGGGATTGAGCAGAAAGTAGAAATGACCGAGAGGAAAGACAATGAAAGAAACAAGTCAGAGGAAAGTCTGTCATTTTTATGTCAGGAGAAAACATTGGGGGCGTAATGAAGGAAAGGTGAATAAAGGTCATAAATTTGACTCAACATGACTTCTAGTAAATTATGTAAACAGTATCACATTTAGAGATCTTGGGATTTCCTCTGCATTTGGTAAATTACAGTTAAACCAAATATTTACATGCACGGTAGAAGAAAAACAAATTTTTTTTTGTCTTTTTAAACTGTATGACTAACATCTACCATTTTCCTGACAAGAACCAGGGTTGCTGACTCAGATCTTGATTTACATCTTGCAAACTTATTCCTATTTCATATTACCTAAACCTTCAGTCTGAGATAACATTCGCTCATCGGGCAAATTTGACCCAAACCCAATTTTGTTTGCCCATATGCAACTTTTCCCCCCCAAAAGATCTTGTGCCACTTCAGAAGTTGTACTCAGTCATATCTGATAGATTTCAGAATGTTTGCAGACAGAATGATCATGATGCCTTTTTTCCAACTTTTATGTCAATGATGCAAGACATACATCATGGGGGTAAACAATGGCTGCAGCTACCAGTGCTTTCTTTTTTCTTTGTCTTGTTATGATCTTGTGGCAACACTGTCGAATCGCACTACTCAACAACTTCTACGTTCCTCTTTTGAGCCGCCGGGTCATAAACTGTTCGCACACAAGTCTGAGTGTGGTAACATTTAATTAGCACCATGAACTACGATGCAAAAGAAAAAAAAAATGATGTTAGGAGAATCAAAATGAAGTTCACAGAAGCAAGACTTGAGGTGTGAATGTTTCGTCTCATCAAGATTACAGTAATTGTCTCCAACTCATTTGCAAACTGTTTTCTGTCTTCTTCCTGGCTGAGTGGCCTTTCAGCCCATTTCTTATGGCTGTACTTTCCCAGGCCGTTTATATTTGCATGCAACTGTTTGAACAGATGGCACCTTGAGGCATTTGGAAATAATTCTTCCTGATATCTTGCCTGATTTCCTTTGGCTGTATCAGGTGTTGGCTTGAAACAGCTACATAGGGATTCTTCTAATGAATCTTATTTGAATTAAGAGGAGGTACCCCTTTTAATTCTCCCTCAAAAAGACATCTTAAAAAATGTATTTTTGAGGTAAACATGTCATTTTAACTGCATGTTAAAAGTTTTAAAGCCTCCCACAGGTGTGAGGGGACGTGAGGATTTACCTGAAAATCATCTGGGTCCATACTGCGCTCGCTCCAAGCAGAACAGAAGCTGTTGTTCAGGTATGAGGCAGAACGCCGCAGATCCATTTCATCTTCATACACTTCTGCTGCTATCTCCTCTCTTCTGGCCTTAGACTCGTAAAAAAACTACAGAAGATACACAAGTACATGGAAGCGTAACAAATAAGAAAAACTAGTACTGTATAGAGATTAACATTCAACAAGTTGAATGTTAGATTTGTGTATATTAAAGAAGCAGTGAAAACCCAAATAGAATAACAAAATCCTCCCAAATGTGAGTTTTGTATAATACATCCCCAACTGTATGTGGCTAAGTCAGAACAGAACTGGTTTTATTTGGCAACAAAACTACCACCAACTTCAAATTTCTGACTAGTATATTCAGCGACTGTCAAAAAATGTAGGGGTCACATTCAAAAAGGATTTAAAATGTAACATATCAAAGTACTTCAGTCTGGGTTTTATCATCTGCACCAACTATGGTCACACTTTTAACTCACATTTCCAGACGGGGAAACAATCAACTTCATATCGATGTTATAATAGGTTGATGCGCCACCAAATGACCTACAATAACCCATGAAGCAGCACGGCTTATCGTGCTTTTATTTTGAAAACCAACACGCAAAATGAAGCAGCCTGGTGCCCCAGGTGATGCGAGGCGTCGTTTGTTGTAAGTCACGGGCTTCATCTGACACTCTTTTTACTCGGCCTCGAAGCCTGGCTTCAGATGACCCATCTAAGAAATTTCATGCAAAAGTTAAATACCTTTGGAACGAGCAGCAGCGTAAGTGTAACTGTGATGGTGACATGGGTGTGCATGAAGGACAGCAGCAACATCCAGTCAGGATGCAGAGACTGAAAGGTGAACCTAATGGAAGATGGAAGCACGTCATTGACGCTCGCTGAGCACAGTTTGTACTTCAGAGACACGTGAAATGCTGACAGGGGTGCATTACCGAAACAGGTGGAACATGGAGGAGAGCAGGAGCTCGTTGTGGATGGCGATGCCCATGTAGCGAGGCTCGTGAAAGGCTGAGGGAACCGGCCTGACAGCGGTCCACAGGGAGCTGCCCCAGCACAGGAACAGGAGCTCAGCTGAAGTGAAAAATGGACCGAATGAGTGTCCGATTAGTAAATACTAAATATTTATTTGCTATCATTTAACAAACTCACACCTTCTGAGCGAGAAGGAACCATTTTGTTCCAATGCAAACATTTAGAAAAGGCAAAATTTGTATAAAGTATTTTTATTTAGTTGCTAGTGCAAATATCTTAGATCACTTGATCTAAGATATTTGCAACCCTATCTAACTTATAGATAGATTAGATAGGGTTGGATAGATGTATCTATAGATGTATAGATAACTTAAGTTATCTATCTAACTTATAGATAACTTTTCAGCAAGACATAGGAGCTTGTTTTAAGTCAGTAATTCCTTAATATTGATGAGAAAGTTTTAGTTATAAGCTAAATAATCTGCCATCGGAACAGTGTTTGAGTGTTTCAGCATCTTTGCAGTTTTCTGGAAGTTTGTTCTAGATTTGTGGTACATAGAAGCTGGATGTTGCAGAATGCACACAGCAGCTTTAAAGTTTCATGTACCTTTAATATATATATTTTTTATTTGTTGAATTGTCATCATGTCTTGACAGTTTAGTATGAGACAGATAGTCTGTCTTCTCCCAGTGCAAACTAGAAACAACCAATCAGCCTCATGAGCAGCGCCACATAATCTCGTGTGCCGCTGCTCATCCCTCTCTTCTTTTACCTGCTAAGCTGCCGCTAACAGAGAATGACATGAATGCTAAGGCTAGTTAGCATAGCCGCTGATGATGGTGAATAAACTGTTTTCCTGGAATGTTATGTCACTTCTTTGCCATTAGAACATTTAGCAGCATGTACATGTGGTTGACTGACAGAGCTAAGACCCGCCTCCTGGTTCTGATTGGTTGTTTTTGGTTGGGAGAGGTGCATTTTTTCAGATGGCAATAGCTCAAGGTGGATAAGATTGATTTTTTTCACATATGATCA
This sequence comes from Poeciliopsis paucimaculata, assembly GCA_903067055.1. NCBI lineage: Eukaryota > Metazoa > Chordata > Actinopteri > Cyprinodontiformes > Poeciliidae > Poeciliopsis > Poeciliopsis paucimaculata. The sequence continues at coordinate 107,474 of CAEGAD010013422.1, forward strand.
GTTTTATAACAAACTCATGACATGGCAACAGTTTTGACAAATATTTGAAAAAGTTTTTCTTTATCAAAGTCACATCCTGCACCTGTAAGTCTATTCTCTGAGATACAGAGAGCCAGTGTAAGCACTGTAGATCTGGGTGATGTGCTCCATCTTCCTGGTTTTAGTCAGAAGTGAGCAGCAGCGATTTCTATCAGCTGCAGCCGTTTAATTAATTTGTGAAGACACTGCTGCAGTAATCAACACGACGAAAGATAAACGCATAAGTGAGTTTCTCTAGATCTTCCTGAGATATTAGTCGTCTAAATCTTGAAATGTTCTTTAGGTGATAGAAGGCCGGCTTTGCAACTGTTTTTATGTGTCTCTGAATGTTCAGGTCTGGGTCCATTGCTACACCCAGGTTTTCAGCCCTGATTGCTATTTTCTAGATCTGCAGCAAACTGTTTTCTGCTCTCCGCTGCTATTTGATCTCAATGGGACGTGGTGGAACAACGTCTTGTGAAAGCAAAAGGTGTTCCAACCGGATAACAACTAGGTGTATCTCGCAAAAGATCCAATTTTTAGTTGGCTGCTCAGTTTGTATTCATTGCAGTTGAAATAAATAACTGATAAATAGTCGAACAGTATTTAACAGTATCAATAATCACGTCTTCTGCCCACACTCACCCACGGCCATCATGTAGTCCCAGCGGTCCAGGTAGCACAGGGTGAATCCCTGGCCGTCTGACGTTGTAGCAGTAACAAAAACAGGGATGTTCCTGTCTCGGTTCTGGAGCACACCCACGGTCCACGCACACAGGAACCAGCTGACCGTCATCAGCATCACTCCCAGAATCCTCAGCAGGTGGAGGCTGGATATGTAGGGCATTCTCTGGGCTGTCCTTGAGAGGAACACCTTCAGCACCCTGGTCAGGGAGAGACGCAGTCAGAGCTGCACTGCTCAGCTTTCTCTGCCAGGCGATGCTACCTGGACGCTAAATGTTAAAATAGGTGAGAAAAATCAGAGGTTTTCTAGCTGAAGAACAACTAATCCCCCTGAAGTTGTAGAGAAAGTATCTGAAGGAAGGCATTATATTTTTTTCAAGTTGAGATAAAGTCCAACCCATCTATTATTATTATTATTATTTATTTTTTTACAGAATGGGGAAAATAATATTCCCTTCATCAACAGGCATTTTGATAAAAGGGGCAGTATTTTGTGCAATTCATTTTATAGCACAATCAAGTAGCTACATTAGCCTCAGTAGTTATAAAAATGCTAAATATAACTAAAAAGACTATTTCCTTTTTTTTCCTAACAGATTGAAATTGGGGCTCTGTCTCTTTAAAAACTTGTGCTCTTTGTGAAACTCCCTTCAGGAAGTTGTCACCACATGGCTCCTCCATTAACACTTAAACATAATTTTTAACCAATATTTCACTGACAAGTAGGTCATAAATTGATGTAAAGCTCAAAAAAGTTAACTTTTTACATAACACTGCTCCTTTAAAAATGAGGATGACACAATGAGAAGCTGCGTTTTCATGAACCAAAACAAATTGCTCAAATTGAAATTAAGAAAATAAATTCGCCAAGTTCGACAAAACTAAAACATTTTCAAAAAAAAGTTTTTCGCTAGACTCTAGCTTATCCAAACACTTCTTTCACATCAGACCTGAGTCAAGCCATCAACAGCCGGATGTTACTACTGGCAAAAACGACGAGGAAGAAGACAGGAAGTGGTTGGAGGATGATGGTTTGTTTCTGTTTTTTAGGACTATGTGCAGCTAGCTTGCTCCTCCAGAGCTCTCACAGCATCACACAGTTCATAAAAAGTTCTGTCATTCCAAGGTGTTGAACCCAAAGCTCTTCTGTAAAATGGCCGACTACAGTAGCCAAATATAAGAGGTTTGTGACTGAGATGATGAGGACTAGCGCCATGACTGCATTATGAATATATGTCATGTAAATGTTTACATCCTACTAATGATCGCGTGAATAAGCTTTTTTGTGTGTGATTTTAATTTAATTTCTTACTTCATGGAAACCCCGAGGTTGTGATTCTTCTGTGACATTAGCAGAAGGATTTGCGCTATCAGTGGAAACAGTGCCTGTGGTTTATTGCAGAAGATTAGCCGGCTGCTGGCTAAATGATGATATAATGGGTTTTTTTTTTGTTTGTTTTGTTTTTTTTTGACGTTATATCAATTCCTTACCTGTACATTTTCAGTGTGATCGTGCCATAAACAACGGAGAAGCCAAGCATTCGGACCCAGCGCAGAAGAATACATCTGAACGTGCTCGGCTTGAAGTACAGGATGAAGACCTGCAGGGGGAGACAAAGTCAACTCTGACACCATAGTACTAATGTAAAGGTGTTGATCAAAGATTAGCAAAGTCTTCTACTTTGCTAATCTCAGGGTTAGCAAAGGGTACTTGAAGTGGCTATTTACAATTTAGCTTACTTACAGATGCCTGTATTTTAGAAAACTAAGTCAAATGTTTCCATCAATGTGAATAATTTTTATTTTTTTAGTTAGTTAGTCATTATCTCAGGTGAGTAGTGCAGCCAAAAATCGTACTAAAGTAAAAGCTGCACTATTTCAACATATTTCTACTCAAGTAAAGCGAAAATTACTGTAACTGATCAAAACAGCAATCATTTAATATTTAAACCCACACCATCAGATGGACCAAAATATAAAAATATATGTAAACATTAATAAGATCAAAATGAAAATAATACATATAAATAGTATAGTTATGTGTCAATAGGCATTATTGTAATTTTTTCCAGTTTTTACTTTTTATTGTTCTGTGTGAATTAAATACATAAATAATTGCAGAACAGCAAAATCAGGAAAAATAAATATTTTTCCAAATCAATTTGTTCCAATTAATTTAATCACAGGTGTGTTTGTGTGTGAATGTTTCATGCTTCATTCAGTGAAGTTACTAACAGTGGGAAATTTTACTCATGTAAAAGTAGCAAGTCTTCATTATAAAGTTACTCAAGTAAAAGAAAAAGTACATGGTTGTAAAAGTATTCCTAAAAGTACTTTTATTTTCAAAACTGTTACTCAAGGAAATGCAACTGAGTAAAAGTAACCAGTTACTGTCTAACTTTGTTTATTATACAATACAAGATACATAGCAACATAGTGAAAAGGGAAAAAAGTACTGTGTGTTAATGAACATGACTGTGTTAATACTGACATTATCATCAGAATGTTAAGAAATTAAAATAACAATCAACTAATAATAGTGACAATAATAAATAAAACAATTAATTATTTGTAAGAGTCAAGAAAGTGTACACATGCAATGAAGGAAATTAAAAATGTCGTTCTAATAGAAAATATTTTATAATTTAACAGTAGATTATTAGACAAAGTTAAGATATAATAACCACAAATAAACACAGAGTACTCTTCTACCCCATAAAAACACTTTAATTGTAGTTTGTATAGTTTAGTATTTCTCCTCTATTTGTACCTCAAATGCTGCTTAGCTGTTAAATGCTGATCACTTGTTATTTTTAGAAATGACTGTAAGTAGTTCAGAAGGGCAGAGCGGCCAGCCCATTAACAAGTTGACACGTTAAATCACTTCCCGTTAATGTGCCGCTCTGCACACACTGTCTCAGTCTGCAGGAACAATCCCTCATCAGCAGAAGCAGATAAACGAAAAGAGCATGAAATGAACATAAACACTGAGAAATAAGCTACGACTGGAGCTGAGAGACGCACACGGTGCGTTTTGCTTCGTATTTACCGGGAAGTAAAGGAGCAGAGAGCCGAACAAGATGGTTTCCAGCAGCAGGAGACTGGAGGCGCGGATCCTCTGCAGGCAAAGAAGTGGAGGAAGAGACAGAAAACAAAATGAAGAGATGAGTACACTGCAAAAACACAAAATCCTATTGAGTATTTTGGTTTGGTTTTTAGTGCAAATATTTTAGTACACCTGAAATAAGACAAAAATAACTTGCAAGTAAGTTTTCAGCAAAATTAGGAGCTTGTTTCATGTAAATAATTCCTTATTATTGGTTTTAAAAAGTAAAAAAGACATTTTCCCATGTTGTAAGTGAAAAAATCTAGTACTTTTTCCTCAATATTGAGAAATTATTGACTTAAAACAAGCTATATCTTACTGAAAAGTTGCTTAAAGGTTAGTTTTGTCTTATTTTCATGGACAAAGATATTTACTCAGGAAACTAGACAAAAATACTTGGTGAGATTTTGTATTTTGGGGGTGCATTTTAGTTTTAATCTTACAACATACTTCACAATCTGCTACATATTCTCATACATTTCAAAATGTTTTATTTTAGTGTAATTTGCTAATCTCGCTATTCATGCTATTCTGATATGCAGAGTAAATGTCCAGTAATCTGTAACACTTTGTTAAAATAGAAACTTTGACAGATTAAACAAAGACATGATGGCATTATTCACTGCAAAAATACAAAATCTCACCAAGTATTTCTGTCTATATTCTAGTATAAATATCTTAGTACAGTTGAATAAGACAAAATTAACTTACAAGTAATTTTCCTCAAGAATAAGGAGCTCATTTTACATACATAATTCCTTAATATTGATGAAAAAGTACTAATTATGATCTGCCAGGGGAACAAATTCATATAATTTGCCCTGATTCACCAAGACATGTGACTCACCCGGTTTTGACGGTGCTGATAGGACACCAGCATGCTGACAAAGACGAGGAACATGAAGACTCCCTGCAGGGCCAGCACCCCGGCCCTGAGGAGCTTGTCCTCCTGCACCCAGCAGGGGGTGCTGTCCTGACAGCTCTTACAGCCGGGCCAGCATGGGAGACAGATGGGCATGTTCGGGTAACACGTAACACTGCTCTCGCTGCCATTTATAGGGTCTCCATCTGCAAAACAAATGTATGCATCTGCACCACCTACATGAAGCCATGTGCAACCTGCAGCTCTCACATGCACCGGTGAAAGAAATCATATCTGTAAAGCTTTTTCTCTACCTGTCCTGAAAATGATCAAAAGTGTCAAAGAGATAGACAGATGCACGCACAGGTTATTTCCATCATGTTGCTTAAAACCTAATTTATATTTTCTTCCTTTACATTTTTCAAATGTAAATAAATATAGTTTTTCTTGTATTCTCTTTAAAGCTGCAGTATGTAACGTCTATTTTAAAAAATGTTTTTAGATATTGGTTAAAAATGTCACCATGTTGTGACAGTTTAATATGAGACAGATCATCTGTGAAAATATCAACCTCACAGAGGTACTATTGTTGTCTGAATAAATGCACTGCTACTGACAGAAAACAACCAATCAGAGGTAGGAGGCGGGTCTTAGTGCTGCCAATCAAGCTGTTCAGCGTGCTAATAGTGGAGAAGCAACTTATTGTTACAGAAAAACCATTTATTTGCTGTCATAGGTGGTCATGCTAACTACTCTAGCATTCACGACAGACTCAACTATCAAGAAGAAGCTGCACTCCATGGTGATGAACAGCGCTAAAGCCCGCCTCCTGGCTCTGTTTGATTGTTTCCAATTTGCACTGGCAGCACTGGGAAAAGGCAGAGGAGCTCAATTTTTTTCATACTAAACTGTCATGACATGGTGACAGTAGTAACAACGCACAGAGTCGTTCCCATAGCAACTGACTGACAACAGCTCCACTAGTGAATCAGGATTCAACACCAAGAAGCAGCAAACATTTCCAGCAGAAAGAACAGAACATTCAGTCCATTTCTGTATTATGTTTTCAGGGTTGATATTTATTTAGCAAATATGTACACAGCAGTGGTAGATTAGCTAATTTAAACACCTTTTAACGTAAACTGACCCAGAACTCACCAAATCCTACAGCACATCTACAAGCTAAGGCTGTCATAGTCACGCTACCATAGGTGACCTCCGACCCTCTCTCTTGCTATTTTTATTAAATCTTTTTAACTAGTTGTTGTAGTCTTGACAATTAACAGCAAAGCACTCAATCCATTTCTCGTTTACATATCATGCGCATAATTTAGCTTTAGAGCGTTATTTTGACAACGTGACAGCTAAAACCAATGACATCACGCTGCAATGTGTCTAGAGGCCAATGGCTGTAATAATGTGATGTATATTATGTAATTATACCAAGGGAAAACAGAATGTTATGTAACTAACTTGAAGTTCCTTGAAACTGTCTTTAATGACCCTGATGATTGCTGACCAGTCCAGAGCGAAGGCCTCCTAATCACGCACAAAAATCTTTGTCCATTTTTAATAATCATATTTTTTTTCCACACAAAAATAACATAATAACATTAGTGTGTGCAGCGCTAAAGGCTGTAGCTTCTCTGATATTCATCTTGAAATTGGTTGATGGTTTCCTGGTTGACTTACCTGAATCCTCAGGAGGGATTTCTGGGTTGTAGTATCCTTCCTTGCACCGGCAGCAGTACTGACCGAATCGAAAGCCCCGGCCTGGAACCGGCACACACTGAAAGAGAGACACTGCTTTCACTCTTTAAGTTCATTTACTTGCAGGTTGTCTGATTTTGCTCTTCTGTGTGAGTTTGTGGTAATCTTAAGAAAATATAGGAAAGATTGTTAGGTTTTGTTCGTGAGATCGAGTCCATCTGATCCAGTGGACCTGACTATGTCGCCGATCTATTTATTGATCCATACAAAGGTCCTGCGTTGATATATTTTTCTTCTTGTCTGCTTTCAACCTGTTTTTGCTTCCAATTCAATAAGAAAATATGACACTATTTGTAATTGTGTCATTTTACAAATGATCTGTCTCATATTAACTGTCACAAGATGACATAGAAAAAAATTATATTTGTAAAAGTTACATACTGCAGCTCTAAATCTGTAGTTTAGTTTTAATTTCTCTTCAATATGATGCTAACTTGTCATAATTTGATGGATTTTGGAAGCCAGAGTTCCAGAATATACAACATCTATGAAGTCAGATTACGGGGGAGTGAGATTAATGACACAGGAGCTTGAATTGATCACCTTGTTTACTGAACTCCAACTGAAAACAGCAGTAAAAAAAACATGTATATTTTTAATCAAAACATCCAGCAGCTAAGTTGTGAGTGGAGCCCCCTGGTGGTCCGCCACAAGATTATTCATAATTAATCAAAAATTTAATCTAAATTAAAAGTGCCCAGCTAATTTTTATTATGAAAAGATAATAAATGTCTTGAAATGTCCTTACATATGAACAAATAACAATCTCTGTATTCAATAAGTACTTCTTAAATTTAAATAATACTGAACATCTTTTCACGTTGATGTAAATTGGCAAAATACAGATAAAAACAGCTTTGATTTGATTGCTAAAATAATATTTAAAACACACAACTGCTTTCTCAAAGGTTCTCTAGATTCTTGAGGACCACTTAAAAAGCTATCGCGGGCAGGATTTGGCCCTCAGACCTTCAGTTTGATACACAAAAGCAGAGACAACGAAGTACCTCAGGTTAAAAATAAAGAGGATGTGAGACATCAGAGAAACTAACAGAAACTGACTGAATGAAGGTTAAACTCAGGGTCACGTTACTCAGTCTCATTTTACTTCTCTCTTATGCTAGCATCAATTTAGTCAGGACACAGACACTAATACACACTCACACACACACTTGCTTAGATGCTGTGTGTGTTAATCTAAGCTAAAAGCTAAATGGACACATAAAGCCTCAACTGAGAGTATTATCTTTTTTTTTTTTAGAGAAATCCTGTTCTGCAGCCTGGACAAACACACACAAACACACACTGACTGCAGGGATATTCAAACTCACAACCTCTTTATTGAATGCTCAAAGACCTAATGGCACTAGTTGACCATTAATGTAGCATGGATTATACGCAGCAGTCATCTTGATTCTCTCCACATCCACATCTACATTCAGATCTATTCCTCTGGCATGTTTAAGTAGAAATGACCAAAGCGTTACAACTTCTATCTGCTCAAAAGCCATTTTATTGTTTACTACAGTGTTTGTAGTTGTAACATTAGCGCTGACCTCCAAAGCCTTTGGCTTGATTATGTTGTATATACAGTTAAACCCAGATGTATTACATATACTGTATAAATATTCAGTATTTCTTCCTCTCTGTCTTACATTAAAGCAGACCAAACTTCTCATGTTATGGGTCAGTTAATATCATCAAAACCGTTTATATTAGCTAAATATCACAGTAAGAGAGACATAAACTTTTAGTGTTTTTTTTTAATAACAATATTGCAGATGTGAAGTTCACCAGAATTGGTTTATTTATCATTCAAATTAGTTTTGTTTCAAATTATCTTCTCCTGACATTAAATTGCTGCTCTTGAGGTTACCATAGAAACCAGTAATGACTGGCTCATCCCCCTTTTTCTGTTGCCTTGTGAAACTGTTGTCTTTACCAGTGCTATATTTTAACATATATTTCAGACAAATTTAGTTATATACAGGCTTTCATGTGTGACTTTGCCATGTTTTGTATATGTTTTTAGCCATTATCCATTTCAGCTGTGTTTAGTTCTACAACTGTCAACTATTCATTGGGAATCATTGCTCTGTAGCTTGTTTATGGTTATTTTACTTTATGTATAGGAGCAGAAGATGCTGGCCTGATATTAACCACCATGCTGATTTTCTCTATCCTTAAATTTGAATAAATAGAAAGCCTGAGTCTGTCTTTTGTGAAGTTATCCTACTGGACCTGAGAAAAACAGAGATTATTACACACACATTAATAAAATGACTATGCCTTTAGCTATTTTTTGTATCTTAAATGCAAAATCTATGTATATATTGTTCAGTTTTTGCTTCATTGCTGCTCTAAATATGTTGTTTTTTCAGTAAATTGTATTTTTGAGTGTATTTATTCCAGTTACTGATTGATTGATTACTCAATTAGTTGATTATTATTTCAATAATTGATTCGTCATGATTCATTTGATCAATCATTTCATCCCTTGTTTCCAGATGCCTGATGGTGCTACATTAATTTGTTTATATAGTTATATGCAAATATAAGCAGCATGGCAATGTCCAGCTCTGTGTTTCAGAGATGAATGTGTCAGAAAACGCCTTTAGGCAGTGAAACCACTCCTGTACCAACATGGGCTGACAGGCCGCTCAGCAAAGAAGAAACAAATACTCCAACGGAAACGTAAAAAGCCAGATTAGATGTATTAATCTGGCCTTGATTGTCCTGTGGTCTGATGAAACTACAGCTGAAATGTGAGGCCACAATCAACGTCTCAAGACCTGCCAGAAAGTTTAAACTTGGGCACAAATGGGCCCTATAAATGGAAAATGACCCTAATTGTGTCACCAACTTATTAGAAAGTGGCTTAAAGCCCTCAAAAGTCCCAGCAAAATAATAAAGTGTGTGAACAAAAAGGCCTTCAAACGTAACTCAGTTACAGCAGTTCAGTGAGAAGGAATGGGCCAAAATTACAGCAAACTCTTTTGGGAAGCTTTTTGAAAGATACGCAAACATTTGACCCAAATCATACAATTTAAAGATGGCCTCCTTGAAGAGGTCAGGATAGGTCTATGGGTTATACAAAACATGTTTCTTAGATTTTTATTATACAAAATCATTCCTAGATAATGAGATTTTAGTCTGCTCAGTTCTGCCTATTTTGAGTTGTTTCCAGGCCTCTGTCACTTTAAATCCAAATAAACTGCTGCTGGCCACGCCCCCCAACTCAACTTTACCCTCTCAATTATACAATTATGCAACCCTACAGCTTTGAAAAGCAGAAGTGGAGCCTCCTGCACAACCACCAAGAATGCATCAAGTGGTTTAAGGTTAAGGGTTAGATAATTCAAACATTGATGGATTGTGTCAAGTATCAACATGATACTGCTTTAGGAATAAAAAAGGTTTTTCTGGGTTTTCAGAAAAGAATGAATAAGATGTTTCTTCATATTTTATGTAATTCCTCTACAAATTTTAAGTCTTCACCTAAACCTTCAAAATCAGGTGATGTTCTCAAATTATAAGCTACATTTGGCAGGACAGTCCATATCCTGTCCAGTCAGTAACATAGAAGTCTCAAAGACTGAATCAGGATGGGAAACTGGTGCCATGAAGTGTCAGAGGGTTTTTCGAATGCTGTTCCCTTGGGCTTAGACCTCTATGAAAGAGGAAGTATGTCAGTGTGCTAGATTATGGCTATAATCCATCAGATCATCCTGCTGCCCGCCACCAACCCCATCCACTTTTAAATAGATGTCAACCTATCAGAGAGAGGGAAGCTGATGCAGGCCTGGTTGGGCCAACAGCCAGCAGATGAGTTAATAAAGAAGAAGATAGATGATAAAACTTAAGCTGTGACTTTAAATAAAAACAGTGTTGAGCATTCATAATTGTAAGGAAATTAATTATAATAGTAGCCAACAGAATCAGAGTTGGGAGTTTTTCTGTTTAAACTGTTTATTTTCTTGTCACCCCAGAAGGTATTTTCAAGTGATTGTTAAGAGTCTTTGAGATAAACAGAGAGCCTCCTTCCTTACACTTAATTTATTTACTGCTCCAGGCTAAAGCAATTTAAGAATAAATGGAAACAACGTGGGAATTATAGTAATATTTGTAAGGCTTTAGAAATATTACTATATTTCTAATCTTTAATTTAATCTTTAATTAAATTAAAGATTAATTAATCTTTAATTCTTTAAAGAATTAAAGATTAATTCTTTAATCAACTAAAGAATTAAAGTACTGAATAATTGTCTGTCTTGCTGAGATAATTTCTCCGTTATTTACCTCCATGCTGGTGCGATTGCACTGGTGAGTATCAGCAAACCAGCTGTCACCTGTTGCACACTGATCCAAGTCGATGTCCTGAATTTTCACATCCACACGTACAACACCTCTGAAACACAAAACATGGCAAACGATATGATTAAAGATAACAATGCAGCTTCAATCATCGATTCTTCACTGCTTTTTTGTTTCAACCATGCCAATTAATCCTTTCTCCAGAAAGTAAAATCTCATTCTCCAAGAAAATACATATAGGCATATAGAATATAAACAAAGATTTGCACGCATTCGTAGTGGAAACACCTCAACAGCTGCTACAGATTTGTCAGCTGCACATCCATGATGGGAATCTTCACCACATCTCAGTGATCAGCAACAATATGAGGTGTGGTGTTTACATTGGTATCGAGCGTTTGCAAGAGTGCCAAGAAGATGAACCCCTGCACCATTACGTCACCACAGCCAGTCTGGACTGTTGATCCAAACAGGATGGATCCGTGATTTCATGTTGTTTATACCAAACCCTGACCCTACCATCCGAATGATGCAGCTGAAATGGAAACTCGTTGAATAAGGAAACATTTCTCCACAATGTCTTCATTCCATCTTGGTTAACCTGTGTGGATGCACTCTCATAGTTACCTGTTTTTATCTGATAGCATTGCAACCAGGTGTGGTCTTCTTCTGTTGTTCTTCTTCAGTGTTTTATGTGTACAATCTGAGAAGGTATTTTGGATACCTTAGTTGTAACGAGTGGCTGTTTGACATGTTATCTTAAGTCAGTCTGTTTTCCTTTTGCCTTTTATACCAACAAATTCACACAACTGCTGGTCACTTCATATTTTCTCAATTTAAGACCAGTCAAAGTCACTTACATCCCCTTTCTTTTTTAAACTGTCTTCACCAAAAGTGTCTTAATCAGAGGTGGACTGAGTACCCAAAACTTGTACTAAAGTAAGAGTAGCAAAAAAAGTATTTGGTAAAAGTATAGAGTAACTGATCAAATTATCAATCATTTAATATTTAAAAATTACATAATCAGACAGACCAAAAATAGAAAGTTAAGTGGAAATTTTGATATTTTAAGAACCAAAGTGATAATTTATATAAATGACAATAATTAACAAAACAAGGCCAAATCCAACTCATTTTCTGTGAATACAAAACTTAAGAAACTTTATCAAAACTTGCAAGTGTGTCTTTGTGTCTGGTGAGTTTCTGGTTGAATCATGTTTGTTTTTCATTCAGTGAGGAGAGAATCCAGAAATTTTATTCAAGTAAGAGTAGAAATATGTCATAATAAAATTACTCAATTAAAAGTAAAAATGTACAGTTTGTTAGAAATACTCCTATTAGCACATTTTTCTAAAAAGTTACTCAAGTAAATGTAATCAAGTAAATGTAACTCCCCAACTCTGGCCTCTGTCCATTGAGTTGCTACCTTATGATTGGATGAGTTGCTAATTAACAAGCAATTGATCAGATGTATCTTATAAAATGGTCACATCAAAACTTTTTGAAGCATTTTATCATAGTCTCATTTTTAAATCACAAAAACCAGGCTTTTCACAAGGGATGTATTGGCTCTGGAGGTTAGCCCTCATAATGTTGAGAGAGAGGAGATACTGACCTGAACTCTGGTGTCAGGTCTGGCTTCAGTCCGTAGAAGCAGGTAGACAGGGTGAGAATCCACCCAGGCTCAAAATACCCGTCCTTACAGTCCAGAAACGGGGCACTGGCATACTGTACCCCGGTTCGGTTGGTCACGTAGCTGTCACCCTGTCCCCACTTTGGCGTATCTAATGTGGTGAGGTCGTTGAGGAGAACCCGCTTGGACAGGGAAGCTGTTGGTTGGCCGGACTCAGGGAACTTCAGTTTTCTGAACCAGCTGTCATCGGGGGCAGGAGATGGAGGGTGGAGACTCTCCCAGGCCTTGGACACGTCCTGAAGGAGGATGGCCTGCTGTTTGCCAGTTGGGCTGCGAGTTGCACGAAGAACCAGCTGTGGCACCGGGGCGGAGGGGTCAGCGTCAAAGGTGAGCAAAGCCCGCTGAATAAGCAAGTCTGCCTCCAAAAGTGAGCGGACTAGGGCGTGGTACCACTCCATATCCTCATCCACTGTACTCTCCCGAAGGTCGCTGGCCTGGAACACCATGTTGAGAAAGTTGGCGGCGTTAGCCAGCGCATCCTGAGCTGGTTGCAGTGGGGCGTTGAAGTTACTCGGCAGAGATCCGGTCTGCGCTTTGGTGCTGTACGCCCGCGAACAACGAGCCATATTCAAAGTGGAGGGGTCTCCGGTATACAAAAAGGTCTCTGCTGGTGACCAGTCATCCTCCACCTCGGTGGGAGCCTCTGATGGTGTCTCACCAAACTCAGGAAGCTCTGTGAAGGATTCCTCAGAACTTCTTGTGGTGTTTATGGAAAAATCTGAGCTGTTGGCCATCTCCCCAGACAGTACTGCTGGTAATTTTGGAGTCACTTGCGATCTTAGGACGGGTGCAAGCAAAAGAAGAAGCCAGATATTCATACTGACTCAGTCTATAAGGGTGAAAAGGAACAAAGACGACGTCAACAACTGGAAATCTGTGATCTTTTTGAAAGATCTTTTAGGAAAAATGCCTCATTTCACAGGTGTCTTGGAGGCTTTTGCTGCACAGTTTGTAACACTCTTGCCAACATTTAGTGTAAACAACTCCATGTGTGTGAAGTAAAGTCCCACAAGGTTTCACTCATCCCTTCTTTAAAGGACTTTTAAGCAAGCAGTGTTCTGTAGTTGGTGACAGATGAAGAGAGGAACCGCCATATTAGTCCACCAGGTTTCTCCAACTTTTCTTGTTCCATAGTTGTTGACAAGAAACAAATGCAGTCTGCTCTTAAATACAACAATAAAAATTAAAATGGCTCCCAAATATCAAAGCAACATGTCGATCCAAAGAGATGAAACGTAAGCAGATTTCTGTTATTTTCCTCGACTCCTCTCGCTCTGGAGCTTCCAGCTCAACTGACAGAAACTTGAAAAGCTCGTTCACCCCCTCCCCGACTCGCTCCTCTCGCTCTCGCTCACCCCTCCTCCATATTGATGGGGCTGCTTACCAGTGCTGAAAGGTGATGAGAGTGGTCCATCTGTTGAGTGTGTGTGGCTTCGGAGAGAGGAGAGGATGATTCGGTCGTCAGAGATGAGTGTAGGGCTAAGCTGTGCTGCATTTGGGCATCCATCAAAAATCACCCTGCAGGATGGATGGATGGATTAACCCCTCCTACAGGAGAGTGGATGGGCTTTTTACTGCTTTCTGTCTCTCTTCTAAAGCAGATCAAATGTGGAGTGTTTAGAAATTTTATGAATGCAATTATAGAAACAAAACAGGAGCTTTGCAATCAGGGAATCCCCTGCCTGTATGCTGGCTGCACGTCTGTGTGCGTGTAAAGACGTTCATAACGAAGCATATTTTTAAAATTGTTCTGCAAAAAACACAAAAGCTTACCAAGAATTTTATTTACTTTCTAGTGCAAATATCTTTGCGCACTCGAAATATGACAAAACCAACTTACAGGTGACTTAACAGCAAGATACAAGAGCTTGTTTTAAGGCAACGTTAAGGAATAATTAGCATAAAGAAGATCCAATATCTTGCTGAAAAAGTTACTTGTAAATTGTTTTGTATTTCTGTGTGTACAAAGACATTTGTACTAAAAATTGGATAAAAACATTTAGGCAAAATTTAGTGTTTATGGAGTGTAAAACTGGCCTCAACACACATCCAGGTGATATTGAAAGCCTTTCGGTTATAACAAATATAGGGAAAGTCCTGGTTTCTACGATATGTTAGTTTTCTTTGTTTACTTTAGGTTTTGTATTCATACTCATTTTCCTTACAGCTTGTCATTGCTATGGCGATCAGTTCCATCAGTGAATGTGACACTGCTGCCTCTTAGGCAAAACTTTCAGTCTCTTGTACCGTGAGTCTTGCCAAAGTTGATATTTATTTTTTACTATAGTTTGAACATTAATGTTTCTGTTTACCTTTGACTTGCTGCTTGCACACCTGGATTCCCCCACTGTGGGCCAATAGAGAATATTTATATTCTATTATATTCTATTTTACAGAAATTCTAAAAGAATTAATGGATTACTAATACATATTTCTAATGTGACGTCACACTTCCGGGAACTCTGTAGCTGACAGCCATCTTGGTAGGTAACTGCAACTAACTGTCATGACAGTTGCCATGGAGTTGCTAAGACAACAATAAACAATAAGAAATTCACCAATGAGAAAAACAACCAAGGAGCAAGGAGGAGGGTCTTAGTGCTGTCAATCCAGTTCATGTGCTTGATGCTAACGGCTAACGGCAGAAAAACAACAATGTAAATAAATTTTGTTAGTAAAATAAAACTGCAATTTGTTATTGGTCCCTTATTGGTCTGTCTCAGCACATATCACCATAAGAAACTGTTGTAGTGTTATCTCCTCAGGGACACTGGCCCCGGTTGGCCACCATCTTGATTCACCCATGGCTGCTCACATTCATTAAAACTTTCATTATGTGATTTTGTGAAGATTCCTGAAATTCTACCTTCACAATTTTTGAATTTGAGACATCTGAGCTGCCAGAACCTGAAATATTATCTGGACTGGAGCTGCTGCACTAAATTTATTTTTTGTTTAAGATGTGGCTGCATAAAGATTGCTTTATTTCAGTGAAAGTTGCTTGCTTAGTATATAGTTTTGAGAGTGTGTTCAAGTTGAGAAAAGGCTCAGCAAAACAATGAAAAATGAATGTGATTAATTTGTAATATTAATGCTGCTGAACTTTGACCTCTGTGTTACGTCACATCAGTGCTGAGCTTTGCCTGGTCGGTTGTTAGTTTGATTACTCCACATAAAACTCAGATATGAGCAAACACTGCCACGTCTGGCTTAAAGTAAACACACACACACACCGCGTGGATTAATGGCCCCTCGTTTACTTCCCCTTCATGCACTCTGTCTCCAATCAGTACTAAATGGTCTATATCGCCATCTGCCTGCCAGTTGGCGTTAATGCAGTTCTCCAGCTCTGCTGTATGTAAACATAAGAAATATATTATTTTACATATTTGCCACCATGTTGTGACAGTTTAATATAGGATAGGTAATATGTGAAAAGATCAGTCTCCTCCACTTCCTTCTTGAGTTACTATTGCTATCTGAAGAAATGCATCTCTCGCGACCAAAAACAACCAATCAGAGCCAGGGGGAGGGTCTTAGCACTGTAAATCACAGTCACATACTACCTGCTAAATGTGCTCAAAAACCTATTGTCATAGGAAAACTGTTTACCTTCAGTCATCTGTGGCTACAGTCTATGCTATAGCAGAAAGAGGCAGAGTGATTGGCAGCGCTAAGACCCGCCTCCTGGCTCTGATTGGTTATTTCTAGTTAGCACTGAAAGAAAGCAAAGGAGATAGATTTTTGAGATTATCTATATCCTACCATTTTGTCACGACCCAGTGACAGTTTTAACAAATGTTTAAATATATATATATATTTTATAAAATTTAATATTTCGATAGCTAATTGAGTTAGTTAAGTCTGAGCTAAATGTTTGGTTTGGAAATTAAATGTTTAGACTGAGAAAACAAAGATTTAGTTTGGAACTTAATACTTTATTTTCAACTAAGTATTTAGGTACAATATAAATGTTTATATAGAAACTAAATATTTAGACTCCTAATTAAATATTTAATTTCATAGCTACATATGTATTTTGCAAACTAAATGTTTCAAACAAAATAAATATTTATTTTGGGAGCTAAATACTTAGGAACTAAATGTTTAGCTTCCAAACTAAATCTTTATCTGGTGAATTAAATATTTAGTTTGGAGCTCTGAAATTAATAATTGTATGAATAACATAGTAAAAACACGACTTTAAAATATTAACACCCACATTTTTTGCCTTTATGACAGGCAAATAAATCAAATTGTTTTTTTGTTTTTTTTTACCTCACCCCACACTGATGCAATAACATTTAACAGTAATAAAATCATCTGATGCAGAACCAGAGAATAAGCATGTGATTCCCATCATTGTTGCTGAGGTGGAGGCTGAGCCGAGCGGGTGGGGCCTGGCTCGGTTCAGAGACAGATTGTGCTGACTGACCGGAGACTCCTTCAGCTTTTTTATTTCTCCAGCCCAAAATCAAACTGCATGTGTGACCCAAGGTCGGCCTGCTGCTGCTGGACCGAAGCTGCAGTCATTTTCCAGATCAGCCACCGATGGATGCTGCTCTGTCCTAAAGGAGAAGGAAGATTAAAAAAAAAACACACATTTGTTTGCATTTTCGCAGGAAAGGCATGACTCTTTCTTTATTATAAGGACGACATATCCGCTGTTAGCAATGCGAAGCGCCTTGTGATTTTCATTTCGCGATCCTGTCAAATAATTATGAACAACGCGCAAGATATGTCGCCCGATTTCGTGTTGATGCGCCTTGTGTCCGCAGCCGAGGAGGAGCGCTTGGAGGCAGAAAACGGGAATTTGCCCACGGGAGGAGTGGTGGTCGGGCTGGGGAAGGATGTCCTGGCTCACAGCGGCGTTAAATCGGCTTTGGATATCAGCCGAGATCCGACGGAGACGGCGGGGCTGGAGCATCCCAGCAGCCTCCTGAACAAAGGCCAGCCGAGCAGTGACACCACGGCGGCCCCTGACAGCGGGGGGACGGAGGGCCGGGCCCTGCCGAGCTCCATGGACCCCCAGGGGTTCGACTTTGTCCCCAGCCCCGGCCTGAGACCGCAGCTGCTTGTCTTCTCCAATATAATGCGCAACGGAGATGGGATTTTGGATTTAGACAGTCGGGATGCGCTGGAATTGGGCCCAGTTGTTAACAGCAACAACAACACCCCGAGTCCTGGAGACGTGGAGCGGCACCACGACCTGCTGGATCAGAGACCATCAACCTTGCTGTCTTCCGCCGATTCATCTGCGGAGAGTCCGGGATCTGCAGAGTTGTGCCACCGGCATCGATTCATCACCAACCCCCACAACTGGCCCCTATTATCGGACAGATCCGGACCCCTTCCCGGAGGCGACTCTCGGGGCCAAGAGGACGCTGTGTTTGAGTTGGCAAGGCGGTTCGGTGAGCTGGGGGTCGGAACGGTACCCAGGATGCTGTTTAAAGGAGCTGAGCTGCCGCAGTGCTCCTGCCAGGGCGCACAGGGTTCGGCAGATGGACAAGCAGAACCAAGAGACGACCCAACGGAGACCAGCGATGCCCTTTTGGTCCTGGAGGGACTGGGGAGTAGGGGCATTAATGGGTTGGGTATGGAGGAGTGTCCGGAGGTTGGGTTGGACGATGAAAACGGACACGGTGAGTTTTTACTCAAAAGGAAACGGGAAATAATCCATAAAATGTCCGGGACTTTCTCCATCAGCAGCTTCCAAGTGGAACTGAGGACACAGATCGAAAAGATGGGCCTGCCGGCGACCCAGGCAGCTTCTGAAGGTCCTGCTCAGGTTTTGGCTCAGTCATCGACACCTGTCCAGAACTCACCTTGGACCACCACGCCAAATCCTAGCCAAGCTTCTACGCCCAGAAGAGCGAAGCGGTGCGCCAGTGCGCCCCGGACTCCCACGTACCGGGGCGCAGGTGGAGAGAAGACGTTCAAAGTTCCGGGGAAGTCCAAAAAGAACTCGTTAAAGACCCGACTGAGTAAACTGTTCCGGACTAAAAGTTGCAGTGGGTCGAATCACATACTGGACAAGAGACCCTCGGTGTCTTATTCAGTGTCCTCAGCCATGAGTCTGGTGGACATGGAAGGTGGATCTGGAGCCGAGCAGGATCCCGACAGGTGGGAAACCTTAGACATACTTTATAATTAAATCAGATTACTGGGATCTTTTTTATCACTGGTAAAAACAGAAACAACGCATGTCCAAATGTACAGAGCAGTAGGGGTGGACTATCTTTCTGAAAAACATCACAATATAAGCTAATCCATATCATAATTATTGATTTTTTTTTTGTTTTGTTCTAAAAATCTGAAACTAAGGACTAACAAGCGAAATGAGCTTTCCTGTTTTATCCATAGTTTTCACTCCACGCCCTTGTTTATTTTTAAGCAGTTGGTGGGGAAACCTGAAACTGCTGCTGCGACTGGTTGTTGCTAGGCAACCAAAGAGTGAGTTCATTCTGAGCCAGCCAGGAGAGTTTGATCAGCTCCTGTATTTGTTTACATCTCCCAGAATGCTGTGTGGTTCTGGATCAGAATTCAGTGAAATTATTGGTTATCGATCATGTGATTGATTGTCCACGTGAAACTGAAGACTACTGTATATAGAGTAGTCTCTATATAGAGAGAGTACTCTCTATATAGAGAGTAGTCTATATAGAGTTTCTATATATCCAAATAGAGTATATAGATATATATCCAAATTATAGAAACTAAAAGTAGTAGTAGTAGAGACTACTCTACTATATAGAGTAGTCTTCAGTTCAGAAAATTAGACTTTATCCTTTAAAAAAAAAACATAAATTATACATTAAACACAACAGGTTTAACAAAATTTGAGCCTGAAACATAGGGACAGACAAAAAGATTTAAGGTTTGTAGTGATTAGTTAGATGTAACACAAAGTCTGGAGTCATCATATTTAAGTTATTTACACTTTTACTTAAAATAACAAGTATTACACAGGAAATAAAGCTAGAAGAAGACGGTGACACTTACGATGTTCTATATACTCAAAGATGAACATTTGAACATTTCTAGCCAATGTAGCTTTCTGATATAAACGTAGAGTAGTATACAAAGCAAAACATGATTAAATTAATCTGACTTAGTGTGATGAATCGATAATTTAAATAATTGTCAACTAATTTACCAGTGGAAATTGGAGTATACTCAATAAAGGTCATTTGCTGAAAAAAACACACAACAAATTCACCATAACTACATAGTAATTAAGTCAAAGCTGTGCAAAATATATGTATATGTTAAGACGAAACCTTCCTTGTCTGTTCCACCCAAAACTGCTAAAGTTCACATTCACTAAAGAAATGCTACACTATTACATTTTAAGCATTAAGATGTTTATTTTCTTATTTTAAAAAATTTAACTGAATCATTGTGTATTTGCCTGTTTAATGTGTTTCTAGTGTTGTATAAAAAGGCTTACGTGGTTAGATTAAAAGAATCTGTAAAACCTGCCGGTTTTTTTGTCCAGTTAGCTGATTAATTTTAATCAATAGCGTAATTTAGTACTAAAACTATTATTTGTTGCAGCCATATGTACAAATGATGAATTTTGATTTTATTTTCCAGACTGATTTACTTTTCGTTTTGATAGTTAATCTGACTGAAAATGCAGTTCATGTTGCACAGTGGAGGAACTTAAAATATTGGCGGTGTATCTTATTTCCCCCACTGTCAAAACAAACAAGTACAAACAAATTTCCTCAGTGCATGCAGACCTTTTCAACATTTTATTGTCATGTTTCTCCCATGTCGATGGCTGACCTGCAGCCACAGGGAACCCAGACTGACCAGGGCCCACAGTGCCTTCTCCCCTGCCTCCCTCTCGACTTTCACTGGTAAGAACTACTTCATAAATTTCAATATTTATTAAATTTATGAAACGTTATTATAAAAATAATACAGTAACGCCTCTGAATGAGTTTATAATTTGGTTTTACCCTTCGGCAGGCATCCACAAATAACAGAGAGATAAATCTGTGTTTGCTGTCAATCCAGGTGCACATATAGAGGGGCTATTTGACATTTTTAAAATAATTTTGCTTAATGGAAACACAGCACTTTCAAAAAGTCTCTCGTTTTTCGTGCTAGCTTGGCCGTAGTGAAGTTGGTTTATTTGAGTCACAGGAGTCACATCATCAACAACCGGATATTTCCACTGGGATAAACCACAGAAGCAAAATTTGACATCAGCAGAAAATAGACACTTTTTTGCGCACGTTTGTAAAAGAAACACACTTACTGAGAGAATTGCAAGGTACCTTTTGTCTGAACACTAATGCTACATACGAAAACATGAAAGTTTGAGGAATTACATATTCACATGCTAGTCCGCAGATGCAGAGAAAATGAATAGAAGAAC
This sequence comes from Poeciliopsis paucimaculata, assembly GCA_903067055.1. Classification (NCBI taxonomy): domain Eukaryota; kingdom Metazoa; phylum Chordata; class Actinopteri; order Cyprinodontiformes; family Poeciliidae; genus Poeciliopsis; species Poeciliopsis paucimaculata. The sequence continues at coordinate 128,310 of CAEGAD010013422.1, forward strand.
TACCACAGAACGTAAAAGCACATATTTTTGAAAATATTTTATTTCATTTTTCAGTTAATTTCTCTTCATTTTCTACTTTCTTTATAAGAAAGTAAAAAAAACAAAAAAACAACAACATTGATTAAAATTGGATTTGGATTTTTTAAGTGCGATCACCCAGCCCTATTGAGTATCAGTTTAAAGTTCCTCTTAGAAACTCGTTTTCAGGACTCAGTTTGGGTCGTTTCTCTTAGTGTGCTGATGGTAGCATTACTAAAATAATGCTGTGAGAGGAGGAATCAAACATACAACAAATAAAAATATAATATTTAAGACCAGTCCACTTGGGAATCAAAAGTCGAATCTACAATAAATCCAACAATGTATAATCTAGGACATAATATAGGTACAAATCATCGCAGGCTTTAGCTGACCCGATCATTTCCCCACTGCAGCTGGTGCATGAGGATTTAGGACAGATGTAAAAGTGATGAGGAAGCTTGTAGCTCAGCATAAAAAGCTATTTGCTCTCTGCTTGCTTCAGCATCAAGGCGCTGCCTCACGTTACTTCACATTCATGTTTCAGCTGAGTGTTTCTGTGTATTAATCAAAACTTCATTCATCATTAATGTATTCTTCATTCAGACTTTTATTCATGCTCATTTACAGCACAGAGTTTCACATTCCTCAGTTGTCTTGGAATCTGTAGAGCAATGGTGTTCAAAGTGTGGTCCGGTGGCCATTTGTGGGCCTCGGAATGATTCCGGGCGGTCCTTTATCAGAGTTTAAGAACAAAAATAAATTTGTTTTAAAATCTTGAAATAGAAAATGTGAGGTTCAACGCAAAATATTCACACAAGTTTTTGCTTTGAATTTAATTTATTAGTAATAGGGACCAAAACCATCCAGTGGTTTTTAACCAAAACTTAAATTTAGCTGCGTCCATTAAGTACACTTGGCAAAGAAAAAGCAAAACTGAGCCACATTGTGTTCGTTGTTAAAAGACACAAAAGAAATCCAGAAAAACATGAATATAGTTTGCTGTTTCCCTTGTCTAAAAAAATATGACTGACACGCAATATTTTTATGAAATAAAGTATTTTATAATATTTCATTATGCCATAAAATATAGAATATTTTATCCACATATATTTTATTGGCATAAAATATATAGTATTTTATGTTATGATGTTTTTTATTAAATACAAATATTGTGTGTTTAGTTTGTTGATTAAACAGTTAAAATAATAATAACAAAGTTTTTACAATTCTAAAAAAAAAAAAAAAAAATACTAAAAATATTATGGCACCCAGAATACTTTCAGCTTGACATTTTTAGTAACCCATACAAAGTTTGGGCACTACAGCTCTAGATGGTGTCCTGGAAGCAATGCATTCTGGGAATCCAGCTGGAGTTCAGGGTCAATGATTGATCTTATAACAGTGTTTTCCAACCTGTGGCATTATTTCTAGACTCTAGTGAAACGAGATAAATGGAAGGCTACGGAGATATATTGGGGCCATGAAGTTTGTTCAAAATAAAATAAAACCGAAAAAAAGTTTTGAAACTGAAATTATTTTGAAACTGGAAAAAAAAATTGAAGACCAAGACCATGAATTATGAAATTACAAGTCTTATGAGCTAGTGCTAACCCGAGCAAGCCTGTAGAGAATAATAATGGATGAGATTACATTTGATTGGTTTTACTGCTCCTATCAGTTGATTTGAGTTTTTCCTGGCTATAAAGCCGTTTCCAACAAGCAAAATTTCACTGAGGTAAACTCAGCCTGAATCATTTCCGTTAGTCTGTTCTTTATTGGAGTGGTTTGAGCTAATTCACTCAGTAAACGTTTACGTTTCCAGTAAACGTCCTGCCTGGTTCTGCTTTAAGGGGCATAATGGACAAACACTAACATTAATTTTATTTTCTGTTTTTCCTGTTTCCTGTCCCTGTTTGTTTCTAAGCTTTTCCTCCCATTTGCCACTTTGTGTCCCCAGGCGAAACAGTTTCTCTGGTGGATGTGGATATTTCTCTACGAGGGTCGAACACGCCGCATCCTCCAACTCCTCCACGCCGAAGCCTCAGTCTGTTGGGTAAACTTTTTTTTATTTAGCTTACAAAATAGATATTTAACTTGAAATTAAATATTTAGTCAGGAAACAAAAATATTTATTTTGCAAAATACATATTTAGTACCCAAAGAAATACTTAACATGGAGCTAAAAATCTAAGTTTCAAAGTAAATATTTAATTTGAAATCGAAATATTTAGTTTGCAAACTAAACATTTAGTTTACAAATTAACAGTTAGTTTAGTTTGTAAACTAACTAAACTAACAAGTAATTGTCAATTACTTTACAAACTAACAATTTAGTTTACAAACTAGTCAATTTAAAAATGTAATATTTAGCTGTTAAGTTAGAAATTTAGTTTGGAAATTTGGCATTTAGAAATGTAGGAATAAGATGCTGAAAATATGACTTTGACATTTGAACACCTGCATTTTTTGCCATGTAATGGTACAAATGGCACCCCATAGTTTTAAATGTAATTTTTCTATCTCTATCAAATTCAAATTCAAAAATACTTTATTGATCCCAAAGTGAAATTGAACATTAGCATGGGTAGATAGCGTAACATTAATCATTTATCCCGTCACATGATTTATATACAGGGCGGCCTTACCGGTTGGTGGCGGTAATGTTTCCTTTATTTTTTTGCCAACTAACGAAGAAGGGACTTAGGTCACTGCGCATGCGAAAACAATGGCGCTAAGTGTAGCAAATCTAGCTAGATACCGAGTGTCCTCCGATTATTAGCCCTCGGTTTTTGTTTTAAACTTAAAAGTAAGTGAATATATAAAGAAATCTCAATATATGTATAAATAAATATGTTTTTGTAAATGGTAGATCATTTTGACTAGGTTATTTGTTATAAGTAGTTCGCATCGTATCAAGTAGAATGCGGGCTGCGTTGTTGTCTTTGAAAGCTTGGAAATGTGAGAATGGCCAAACTGTGGCACAACCTGGATCATCCATCTAAACCGACAGGCTAGGCATTAGCAGTAGCAGAGCTGCTGGTGATATAAAGAAGGCACCTCCTTTCTTTTCTTTTCCTAATGTCGACTGCTGTTGTTTTTCTTAATTTTTTCCACTTTTTTGTCTTTTTATCCCCTTCCCTGATCTTTCCCTGCTGTCATTCCTCCAGATGACATAGCGGGGCCTCAACCTGGGCCTTTCCTAGTTAGTATTGTGGGCGCCTCCCTGCAGTCACTCCCTCTTCCTCACCCTCCTCTTCCTCCTCCCTCCCACGCCACCATCCAGCACAGTCTCAGCCTCAATGGTAAGACGGCTATGATGGGAAAAATCCTTGAATTCCACGTCTAAATAACGTAATATGCAGAAAATGTACAGTTGAAACAAAAAACTGACTGTCTGAAGAAGGGCTGAAACGACTAATCGATTATTCAAATAACCATCAACCGATGGAGTAATCGATTAATTGTCAATTGGCGTGTACATGCTCAAAAAAACGTCAGAAAAAATAACAGAGCAGTAATTAAAACAAAATTGTTCAAAAACTTTATAGATTTTATTTCACATTAAAGATAAAAAGGTGTCATTGTTTTAGCTTCACCTGATACAAATTCTGTAAAACCTAAGCACCTTTTACTATCCAATTATCAATCTGTTCATCAAAAAATAATCAGCAGATTATCTTTACATTGTATTTACTTGAAAACAAGCAGAAAGTGCAGATGCATCCTTTGCTACAAATGATTAATCACTCACTAAAAGAATATTATGCCATTGGATTTTAGGCAACATAATATTTATTTAATCGTTTAAAATTTAATTATTTGTCTCTTTCCATCTTTTAATGTTTTTCTAAGATTGTATTAAAAAAGGCTAAAATGTTTAAAATCTGCAGAATGTGCAAATTTTTCAATCAGTTAATCATCAGAAATATTGATTAGTAAAATAATCGTTAGTTGAAGCCTGGTCTGAAGTTAAATCTTCTCTAAATTTCACAATAACAATAGAATATGTTAAAGATTTATTTATTAATGTGTTCTAAATCTGCAGAATCTGTTGACTTTTAAATCAATTAATCGATTACTAAAATAATTGTTAGTTGCGAACCTACTATGAAGTTAAACTTCTTTTGTTTCAGGTCAGTTAGAGTCATGACAATTATTTCTTTTTCCTAAATGCTATACTAACAATAGATAGAATATGTTCCAAATGTATTAATTTATCCAAAAATTAGACATTTAGTTTGACATTGTGTTCTTGTATTCATTGCATGCAAACCTTAAAATGCCTCATTTTCTATGTTCTCCTGACTCAGATGCCTTTTTCCGGGCCCTTCCTAATTCGAATCCTTTGCCATCGGACGCCGCTCCACCAACGAGACGGGCTGCTCCTCCGGTGCTGTGTGCGCTGCGGCGATCCGAAGCCAGCAACTTCACAGCCAGTCTGAGAGAGCTGGAGAAGGTCAGGCTTTTTGTCATTCTGCAGCACAAAAATTAGAACTGGACTTCTTCTGCGTCGGTGCAGCTGTTCTGGGAAGGCCTCAGAGGTTTGTTAAAGAACATTAGAGAACAAACAGCAACAGAAATCCCAAAAAGACAAGCAGGTCAAGGTGGAAGCTGAGGATAGGTTTAAGCTTTGAACATATTTTTTCAGTCATAAAACAGATAAACATTTAACATAACATTTCTAGCAACAAAATTATGGTTAAAATATTAACAGGTGGATAATGGGGGGCAATTTGAATAAAATAAAAAAAAAATTCCTAGAAAAATTCACAAATTTTGAGATTAATCTAAATGTTCTAGAAAGAATTTGGGACTTTTCAAACTCAGAAATTTCCAAGTTTTTTTCCCAGAAATATCTGAGCTTAATCTCAAAATTTTCAGTTTCTTTCTAGCAATTTTTTCCTTGTTTTTTTTTCCCCTGAATATTTTTGGCAGAATTGTACTCCTCTTACTTTTTAATATTCCCAATGGCCCTATTATGTTGTACCTTTATACCTAAAACTTGTTTTATTTTTCTTCCAAGAGACAGCTGTACAATTAACAGTTTATTTTGTTAATGTAGACATTTTGTTGTCTATTTACATGCCTGGCGTATTTTCCACCCATGTACCATGACTACCACTCCTTTGCCTCTCATGTAAAGGTTTCTGCCAGTCAGTTTCCACTAACAGGTTCTTTCTGCAGAGTGATAGACGGAAGCAGAGAGGGACTGGTTCTTACCGTTCTGCTGGGTGCATTGCTGTTGTCTCTGCTTGCAGTGCGGCTGGTACTGGGGTCCTATGAACTGGGAAGACGCTGAGGTGAAGCTGAAGGGTAAACTCGACGGATCGTTTTTGGTCCGAGACAGTTCTGACCCCAGATACATCCTGAGCCTGAGCTTCAGGTCGCAGGGAGTCACACACCACACGCGCATGGAGCACTATCGAGGCAAGAAACACTCACAGTCATGCAGGGTTTCAATAAATCTGCTCCATAAACCTTAATCTTTATGATTGGGACTTGATTAAAAATTTTAATTGAGTTAATTGAACGATTGTGCGAATTTGCTGGTCAATAAATCGTCCCAGTAGTGTTTGCGATAAACAATAATATTGTTGTTGTCAGACCGTTTCCAAGTAATATTTTGATAATAACGCAAATTTGCCCTGTCAGAGACCAATAAACTTTAATTTTGTAAAGAACTCTTAACAACTTTAACAAGTTGAATCCTTTTCTTCACCATTCCTCCATTGTTTAATGTAATAATTTCTAATTTAAGCCCCCTCTCAAAGTGAAGAATTCGACAAGCCAACAGAAACATGAAACACTCGCGTCTTCTACATTCAGTTAAAGTTTTTACATTTTCCATACATTTGTCGCCTCTGTCTGAAACTGTTCCTTAAAAGTTTGTCTAAAGCTTCTTTCTGCATCCAGGGACATTCAGCCTGTGGTGTCACCCGAAGTTCGAGGACCGCTGCCATTCTGTGGTGGAATTCATTGAGCGCGCCATCATGCACTCCAAGAACGGCAAATTCCTCTACTTCCTCCGCTCCAGAGTCCCAGGTAAAGAAACGAAGCAACAAATCTTTCTGTATGTCTAGAAATGAACACTGGGCCAGCTGAGCGCCCTAACCAGAAACTCGTGAGCATCATCTCGTATCTGTGCTAGTGACTCAGCAGAGCTCATTAGTGCAGATAATGACCTCTACTGGTCAATCCAGTGGGCGATTTGAATTTGAATTGAATTTGACTTTGTTAGCAGAATCATGTTGACCGTTTGTGTTTTTTCAGGGCTTCCACCAACTCCAGTTCAGCTCCTGTATCCTGTATCCCGCTTCAGCAACGTGAAGTCACTGCAACACCTCTGTCGCTTCTGCATTCGGCAAATAGTCCGAATTGACCACATCCAAGAGCTTCCACTGCCCAGGTAAAGTTAATCTAAGGCTCAATATTTTGGCTTCATTTAAATTTTAAAAACTGACTTGTGACCATAAACTTGACCTGCACCTTAAGCTTTAAATTTGTTTATGGTTTGTGAACACAGGATGCCAAACGTTACCAGTTTACAGCAACAACACGCTGTCAGCTCCCGGTCAGAAAGACGCATTTAGTTCAGGGTCCACGAGATGATATTAAGAAAGGATGTTTTTATTGATTGATTTTAGTTGCTTCTGCGATGAACTCTTTGCATAAAGTCTATAATGTCTTCCCACCAATCAGCGGTGTTAATTATAACCTGTCAAATGACCTACGGGTTTCAAATTTTCCCGTTGTTTAAAAAAAGAACCGGTCAAATATGGAAAATATTCCGTTAACACGACCTCTGCTCCACACGTAGCCAAATATCCAGGAGAACAAATACAATTTTATGCATTTTGTCCTTTCATCCACACAAAAACGCCACTTAACATCACTAAAAATTATTATTTACAAAAACTCCAATCAAAGTGGAGATCTAAGAAAACTCTGTATTTGTGTTTGTGTGTTTACATCGGAATACTGTGATTTAGAGTCAACATGCACCAATTTACCCACATACTTGCCTTGACAAAATTCCCAGTCGACATCATTTTGTGTTTAATTAACTTTATATTTCAATACGCTAATCAGAAGTAGATAAAGATATACATTTGCCTTCACAAATAAACTTCCTGCCGCCATTTTTAATTCCTTACAGGCAGTTGTGGTTGTTTTGAAGCAATCTGATTGGCTGACATAAGTTTTACCTTTGCACTACACTGCCCCTATTGGTTTGGCATGTGTACTACAACGCTCTGTGGCATATTTGTGTGGCTTCATGTGCATGAAAACTTATTTGAAACCGATCCTGAGTGCAATATTTTTTAAACGACGTGGTGGAGATAATAGTTTTTATAAAGACGCTTCTATATTTCAAGTAAGTGTTTGAGTCACTTTTCCTACTTCCTAATTTTACTTTTAAATGTGCTAGGTGAAGCTGTTTTCGCCAGTAAAACGTCTGATGAAATTTTTTTTTTCTTTTTAAGATCACTAATCTCCTACCTTAGTAAGTTTTATTACTACGACCCTGAGGAGGAGATGTATCTATCAATCAATAGCATTCGGAGGGTCATAGCAGCAGAGCAGGAGGCCAACCCGCAGACGTAGCAGCATACGTATCCTAACCCAAAGTAAGTACACTTCTAAAAAAAGTTATTTATTTTTTTGTTGGATGTGTTTTTTGTGTGTAACAAAACAGTTTGGGGGATTTTTTTTTGTTATCACATTAGCCTGTAATTCAGGCAAACCTCCATCACTCCCAGAGTGGAGGTTGTAATCTGTCATATTTAGTACAAAATTAAATATATAAAATAAAATAATTAAATTGATCAAAGTTGACTCTTTTCAGTTAAAACTAAACCGACTAATTTTATTTATCAATAACTTATGATAAATGTGAACAAATAAATGGAACTGCAGAGCTCCATTCTCTGCAGTTCTGACCATGACGTGTCAATCTAAACATTTCTGCTCTCTTTGTTCCAGTAATGAACAGCTTAATTTTTTTTAACACATCGGCATCAAATTATTATCCGTAGCAGGAATTTGAAATCACAGATTTAAGGTTGTAAGCTTTGTTCTCATTAAAATTACTTTTTTCTCGTAGTTTTACGATTTTGTTTTGGTCCTATTGCATCTTTAATCTACTAATATTGTGACATTACTGTCATAATATTTTGATTTTATTCTCATAATTAAAAAAAATCTTAGTTTGTCCATAATACTCCGTCATATTTAAAAGATGAAGCAGTTCCTTATTTGTTAAAACGATAAAAAGATGTTCAACTTTCCTGGTTGAATCCTGGTTTTTGGATTGAAAATGTTGCCAATTTTGTTCATATGTAGTTTGATTAAATGCATCTAATTCATTATAAACTCTTTAAAAATGTTAATCTAAATGTTCTTCACTAATACTGAAATATTTTTGTCTCCACTTACTGCCTGCAGGTCTCTAATGGAGGACTTATCTGCGCTGGTCTGCAGGTCTTCCTGCATCGGTCTCTGGAAGAGTATCTACAGCCAAACTGGAACAGACTCTCTGTACGCAGCTCATCGCTTTCCGGAGAAAAATTATGGAAACAAAAACCCCTGCTGTTTCTAAATCAGAAGAACTAAGAGAAAAATTACTGACAGAAACTAAAAGAGCCTCGGTCAGCTCTGCTTTCCTGTTTCCTGAACCAGCTTGACTTTTAAAACATGATGCACTGGTCGATTTGTATAACTGTTGTTCCAAGGTAAAGGCCTTGTTTTGCTTTCTATTTTGTAAAAACTTGGGATTTTGGATTTAAAACGCACCTCGAGGCAAGGCAAGCCACCAGCACTGACAAGAAAACCTCAGACCTCTCCGGAAGACGGGTTCCTGCTTTTTGTGGATGCAGTGATTGTTCCTTATGTTGCTGTCAGTCAAACATGGAAAAAAGATGTTATATTTAGGAATAAAGACGCCCCTTCAGCCTCCTGCTCTATCTGCTGTGGTGTTTACCAATCAAATAGTCATAAACCTATGAAAGCTCAGAGCCGATGTTTTCCACTTGGATTTTTTCAGATGACGAGTTAATCTGGAGAGTTATCTGTGTGTTAAACTTGAATCCATCCTTCAATGCATGTCGTTGTGCATGGATGCACTTCTGGAGAAAACCATCGGGACATTATCTCGTTATCTCGATGGAAAATTAACTCATCTCAAGAAAACAATCGGGAAAATTAATTTATCAAAGTCAAAGTTTATTTATATACCACATTTACAATAAAGTGCTACATAAGTGACAAAAGTGCTTCACAGTAGTCACAACATCACAGGTAGATCAGTTCAAGTTTGGTAAAAATAATAAGACGATTATAAAACTGGCAAAAAATGCAGAAAACTGATAATATGAATAAAAACCAAAACAATTTATGTCAAAAACCATCGGGGAAAACACAGAAAACGTCCGCTCTTGGCTTCTGTATAAACCTATAATGTTGCAACACATCTATTTTCTCCAATTATTGAGAATCTGTAGATCAGGATTGTTTTTATTTTGTTTTTGTATCAGCCGATCTCTTTCACTCAAACTGAGATGAATTGAAAATACAAATCATGTAAAAAATATGGTCAGAATATGTTATAATCAGAAAAAGGCTGAATTGTTTGTTGAGGCAGCATCAGGTTATCAACCAGATGTCCCAAAATACAAAAGTTTTGTGTTGTGGGTTTAAGATTTTTAAAAATTCTTCTCACATTTCTATGATATAATGAACAATCAAAACTATTTCACAGATTTTAAAGGCTTTTGTTGGTTTACGTCTAATCTAAGAATGTTTGTTTATTTAGATTTTGACAAAAAATCAAAATTCTGATTTTTTTCTTCACTGGCCCAAAACTTCTTCTGTAGTTTCGTTTGTATAAAACCAAATTATATCAGCGTGAAAAGATGCTGAAAATTATTAAACTATAAGAAATATAAATTGAATGCAGAGAGATTTTAATAGTTTGTTAATGAGAATACATTATGCCACAAACGGCCTTTGAGATTAATGATGTGGCTCCGTATATGAAATCAAGACAAATGCTACTCAAATGTTCTCTTATTGGCCCAAAAACAAAATATCCATTTATTTGTTTATTTCATTCATTTACAGTTTAAATGCCACATATTGACATAAAACAAAATTTTTGAATGAAAAGAAGTAGTTTGAAGAAAAATAAATCTCATTATTACAAATATATTGTCATATTACTCTATGCAGAAACTCTATCTGCACTAATGAAGATTCAATTATTACCAGCTGCAGTAAAACACCAGAAACACCACTACACATGCACTACTGAGGATGTAATAAAACTTTTTAACACATGACCAAACTTTCTCCATAAAATGTGCATCTTTTATTCTCACTAATAACCAGGTAAAATTACTTTTTGACACCAACATGCCAGGCAGGAATGGAACCAGCAGCTTAAACGTTTCTAGTACACATCTGTTCCCCTGCAGGTTCTGGGCTGAAGTTCCTACAACGTGAACTTTCACCACTAAAGTTGAGATCGCAATGTGTTTAAAACAAATGGTCGCAGCCCAAACTTTAACCCACGACGCTCCACGTTCACATATTTTCATTTTTCCTTTTCTTTTTGCTGGACGTTTCCCAGAATGCCTCTGTGCAACAGCCTGACAGATGTGATGTTGGTACCGTCGCGGAAGACAAAACAAAGACAAATCTCCGATCTCATTTGGTTTTATGTTTTGAGACATGAAGTTCTGATCTGTTTACTTTCACTTCTCTGCTGTTTACATGTTCTTCAATAAAAAGTGTCAAAATCAGGAAACCAGATGTTTACCACTGTTTCACCATTTACAGTGGATTCCTCTCTGTAGATTTAATTCTGCTTGCTGGTTTAAAGTAATAAACACCAAATAAATGTAAAGAAACTTCCCATAATTTGGTTTTAGGGTGCTGGAAGTTTTACAGATTAGCTAATATTTTATTTTCTTCTTTAAACCATGCCCTGCCTCTTGGTGTATGTCTTCCATTCCTGTTCCCTCCCTGGTTGGGTTTATTTGCTGAAATGCCCAAATGTTTTTCTCTGTATCCTGAAGCTGAGCACCGGCTCAGGACTTTGAGTAAAATATAAATACACTGAGTCGTTTCTGAATCTGAGTGTTTTATGGTGATGTGGTTCTGGGATTTTTGGCAAAATGTTGATATTGTTGTTATTGGGGCAAGAAAGAAAAATTAAAAAACAAATTTTAAAAAATCTGTAACACTTTATTTGACGGGTTGTGAATAAGGCATTTTCAGACAGTCTGAGTGGAGGGATTATTGGTGCTGAGGGATTTGGTAACTTTTCTTGTTTTCAGGCTGAATTTGGTCAGAAAACAAAGATTTAAATTATTTTTTGTTCCACTTACACTAGAAACATATGCTCTATTTTGAGTTTTTAGTGGGAAAGATAAACTCTGACATCAAAATATCAACAGAATTTGGAAGTTTGAGGTTTATCATCAATTTGGCTGCGAATCGTTGAAACACAGTGAGAATTTTAGTATATTGCCAATTTGAGCTAATTTTAACCACATAAAAGTTTGATTTTTGGGTGTAAATTAAAAGCAAGACTTATTTATTCCAGTTTTTGTTGGTCTGCTTAATTTAATATTTTTTCTTTTTTTAACGAGTTAAAATTTTAATTATTTGTCCTTTGACTAAACGAAGATATAGTAGCCTAAAAAAATCTCTGTTAACTTCTCATTGCAGTTGCCATGGAGATAATTTTAGTTATGTATACTTCAAATGAAAGACACAACTATCTCCATGGCAACTATACTCTGGACCTTGATGGGAAGCTTTGCTTTGTCTTCATGTTTTTCTTTGTGCTGCTGATTAAAGAAATACATTTAGGTGAAATAATTTGACTAACAAATGAAGAAGGAACTTTTCCAAATATGGGGATTTGGTCACTTTAAATTGTCTTTTTTTTCCGTTTACAATATCTTCTTTTAAAAATCTTGTTAGGTTAGATTGAAATAATAAATAACAACTGAAGGTTTTAATACATTTTTGCACTAGTGCATGCAGCACTGTTAAGCCTCACGGTCGACTTTTAATTCTTTTAATTCCACATATTTTCTTTAAAGGTATAAGACTCAAATCTTCCTGAGGGGAATTCACGAAAGAAAGTAATCATTAATCTCAGACATTTTCTAGACTTTTTCTACATTTCTAGGCTTGAAAAGTAAAAAATTTAATTGATAAATCATCCGAGGAATTGATAGCATAATTGAAATAATCGTTATTAGTTAGTGATCAGAGTGGTCAGAGATAACCACTCTGACCACCACAATAAAAAGCTAAAATTAATTTATTAATAGTTCTAAAACTAACTGTACTAAAGATGGGTTCTGAGCTCTAATGCAGGTGCAAAACGGCAAAAACAAACCAGCTAGAAGATTAAACGATGAACAAAAGCAAAAGGCAGTGGTGAAGAACACCATTCCTCCCTGGAATGAACCCAGGATATCAGTCTTTATAAAGCTGAATTTAAAATTAGGCTTCTTCTTCTTCCTGGATGGTTCTGGTTGGTGTCTTACTCTATCATCCCCTCATTTACTCTGCCTCCTTTTGCACTGACTTAGCAAAGAGATCACACAGAAATCACTCCATCGTGATGTCATCAGGAGATTAAGTGCTGTGTGTTCATGGCATGTGACCAATCCCAACATGGCAACGGGTTTTATTTCTTCAAATCTTTTAATCTACATTTCAGGGGGACTGAGTTTCAAAAACAACACTTGGATATCAATGGGAGGTTTGACTTGTGGAGTAAGATAACTCATGTTAAAAAGCATTATTTAACTTTCATAGATATGCACTGAAAAAACACAAAATCTTACCAAGCATTTTTATCAAGTCCCTTTACACACTAATCTGTGTTGGCCTATCATCTGAAATCCCCTTAGAGAAGAACTCAGCTGCCTTTAACATATTATATTTAGTTCATACAAACTATACAGTCATTTTCAATCAATACAAGGCAAAGCTAATTTATTTGTATGTAAAGAATCAAACAAGCAATAAATATTACATTTTAATTGCAAAATAAAGAAAAACTGGAATGCAAAGTACAATCAATGATAATTAAAATTTGGATGGTCTGAAATGTTGATATGACAATAGATCTATTTACACACCCAATAATTTAGAATATAATTGAAAAGCCCATTTATTTGAGAATCTATTGTACATTATATACATTTATTAAGCTCAGAAGGATGTTTGAAAGCCTTTATTTCTGTTAATTATAGTTGTTTTCTTCTTGCAGCTAAAGAAAGCATCAAATTTAAAATAGGATATTACACCAGACCAAAATTAAGTGTGGGTTTAATAAAAAATATGTTCAATATCCCTTTAATGGTTTTTTTTAAAAAGTACTTTCAATCTGACAAACAGGATTCATAAATCTATCAGTCTATATTGTTTTATTGACTGATTGTTCCACCCTAAAATTCATCTGGTCGCCCCTATTAAAATTTTCTTGGAGCGCCACTGCTAACGTTATGGCATAGGAACACCTTTTACCTACATTTATGTCAAATTTACATAAAAGCACATTCTGTGTTGTCGAGTGCTCTTTCGGATTGCGCCTGAGTTCATTTAAACAGCACAGGCAGGAGCAATTTAACGTTAATTGCTCCACACGGTTGTCATTCTTGCTTCGACTGAACTGCCCCTCCAACATCACATTGGTCGCCAGCCATGTCAGTGAACGTGTAATCTCGCTGTAATAGGGTACTGGATTATCCTCCGGGAAACGCCCCCATCAGCGCAAAGGCGACATCCGATTGGTTGAACCGTCGGACGTACAGAAATAGCCTTTCAGGAGTGGTTCAGTGCTTTTCAATCACTAAATCCCACAAAGCTGATTGGTCTGTTTGGCTGTCCATCAACACGTTGCTGGCCGCTGATTGGTGCAGCCGCGCGGGCGGATTCCTTCATGTCTTGGTCTTCAAGGCTGTGGAGAGCGAATGTCGTCATGAGCGGTGGGTAGGAATGAAAACATTGGCGTTTATATTACATTCTACCTCATAAACAGTGTATTGTTATTGTGGAGTAAAGCGCCGAGTGTTATGTGCACATATAGCCGTGTTTTAACAGAACTCGGTCGGTTCGATGCACTAGAATGAGCCACGAACTTCCGGAAAAGGGCTGCATTTTTTTCTATAACGTTATCAAAGAGTTTCACTGGCTAGCTGCGAATGCTAAACATTGCTGTGGAGCTGGTGGTTCACTTGTCCCCAATTCCTTCGCATTCAGTTGCTCCTCACCCTAATAAATCATTTAGATATTTTCATTGTGCTAGTTCAGTTTAAATTATAATACGTGTTATACAGGGGGATGGGGAGGCGGAATTGCACAGATGCTAAACCCGCCTGCTAGCTCGGCGCTTTCTTGCTAACGCTAGCAGCTTGTACAGAGGAAACCAAAACCCAACTGCTGGGCGAAAGGGCTGCTTTTGAATCCACAGTGTTTTATTAACATTTTTGGTTTTCCACAGTTTTGAGAAGTATCTGAGTGGCGTTATTATCAGATGAAGAATGCTGAAATCAGGTGTCATTTGCTGTAAAACAAAACGAGGAGGTTTCTGTTTAGTCTTTGACAGAAATTGTTCTCAAGATTAGCACTACTTCGATATATTTTTACCATAAGTGGGTAGTAGCTACTTATATATAAGTAATATTTTGTGTAAAACAATACTTTTAGGAGTAGTTTTACTGCACCGTAATGTTAACTTTGTGTAGAGAGATAATAAGAATAGAGGTGCACCGATTACAGTTTTCTGGCCAGTCACTGATCTTTAAAAAGCCTGATCTGCCAATAATGATTTTAGCCAAAATTATTTTTCTTTTGTTTGAAATGCCGCCAAATATAGCAATAAAGTTGCTGAGTTGGCAACGATGGGGTGACGATTGTTAACTGCAAACATGCAGACAAGACCAGGTGGGCCGGTCTGTCAGTCAGACCTCTCACAACAGAGGAAAAGAGGACAGACGTTGACTTTTTGACCTTTCCTGAAATAGCTAAGATTAGTGGATAAGATCCGTTTCACATGTAAGTATCAGCTGATCACCGATCTCCCAAAGTTAAGCAAATCGGGCCAATTTACCAATGCAACCCTAATTAAGAAGCACTGCTGCTCTACTCACTGTAAAGTAACTTCACTAAATAAGGAACAAACACATTTTAACCAAAAATGAACTAGACACCGCAACAAACCTACTGTTTGTTTACTGGAGCCTTGTTATTCTGTATTTATATAAATGCACAGTGGAAACCATTGAAGCACTACTGCTGATTCTTGGTTTGCAAGCTGCGTTTGTCATGAATATTTTAGTATGTAGTATCAATTTTAATATTGCTGTGATTTACTATGTCATTGGTGAAGGTTGTGATAAATAATTCAATCATCCAAGTTTATTTGTACAACAAGGCATTTCAAAGTGCTTTACATGATGAAAACATCATAAACACATCATAGAGTCACTGATTGTAAAAACTAGTAACAAACATTTTGTCACGTTCCATTGTTAAAATCTTCAATACACATTAAAATGTTGGTTAATTTTCTGTTTATAATGTTTCAAAAGTAACTCCAAACAGGAGGGTTTTTAGTCTGGATTTAAAGGTACTCTGTGTTTCAGCTGTTTTACAGTTTTCTGGAAGTTTGTTCCAGATTTGTGGTGCATAGAAGCTGAAAGCTGCTTCTCCGTGTTTGGTTCTGGTTCTGGAAATGCAAACCAGAACCAGAAGACCTGAGTGGGCTGGAGGATTGCTATGACAACAGCAGATGCTTAATGTATTGTGGTGCTGAACCGTTCAGTGATTTATAAACTAACAACAGTATTTTAAAGTCTATTCTCTGAGCTACAGGGAGCCAGTGAAGGACTTTAGTACTGGCGTTATGTGCTCTATCTTCCTGGTTTTAGTCAGAACATCATCATAAGCAGCTTTTTGGATCAGCTGCAGCTGGAGGATTGTGTTTTTGTTTTAGTCAGACCTGTGAAGATGCTGATGCAGTAATCAATGCAAATAAAGATAAACATCCTGGATGAGTTTCTCTAGGGCTTGCAGAAACATTAGTCCTCTAATACTGGAAATATTCTTCAGGTGATAGAAAGCCAACTTTAATTAAACTGCTCACATCTTTAGGCATTGGTTTTATAGCACATAAACCCCAGATAGAGTCTATAAAACTAAAGGGAAATTGAAAATTATGTTCAGCTCCATAAGGTTTTATTAAAATAGTTGCTTCTGGCTGATGTTGGCTGTTTTGGTAATGAAACAACTTAGTTTTTTAATGACTGCACCAACGTTTTACTTTATAAATGTTCATGTGCTTCATCAAATAAGCGTCACCAAATATATTTGAGGCATGAAGAGCCTGAATGCTATGCACATTTTACTGTGTAGTTCTATTAAGTGATTCTGAGCTAACAATAAATTTGCAATATATTATGCAGCCATATTTATCACCATTACAAGTTTCTGCCTTCTTTGTTTAGATATATGGTGATAAAATGTAACAGAAAAAACTGTAAATATTAATTTATTCTCGTTATTGTCGGCCTCATTAATAATTTGAGATGAGCTCAAACAAACTGTGGTGGTATATGATTGTACTGTGTTTTGTATGGATGTTGTGGTCTACTATTATTGTACTTAATGTATTTATCTACTGTTGTTCTTGCTGTTGACAAAGCAAATTGTCCCTTGGGGACAATGAAGTAGACGTAATCTATTAGTTATTACCAATATAAGCTTATAATGTGGAATTGCATGGTTCTGTGGTTCTTACTGCAGCCTGGACAGCTGCATGTGTTTTTTTTAGATTGAGACCTGGCACAGTGTCTATCAGGCAGGAATTCAGAAAAAAGTGACATATTTCAAATGGTTTTTCAGCACACAAAACCAGAGTTGGATAGTTACTAGTTATATGTACTCAGTTACATTTACTTGAGTAACTTTCTGGGGAAAAAAAGACTTTTAGGAGTATTTTTACTACGTTGTACATTTTTCTTTTACTTGAGTAATTTCATTATCAAGTATCGCTACTTACTTGAATAAAATTTGTGGATTTTCTACCCACTGAACGAACAAAAAAAACATGTTTTATTCAGAAATTCACCAGAGACAGACACACCTGCAGTGTTTGTTAAAGTTTCATAAGTTTTATTTTTAAATGAACTGATATGGAAAACCAGTTCTACAGCCTGATTTTTGTTATAATTATTAGTGTGAGTAATTTTCAGTTTGATCTTTAAAATACCAACTTATTTTGGTCCGTTTGATGACGTAACTTTTAAAAATAATGTTTACATAAGTCACTCAGTACTTGAGTGGCCTTTTTAACAAGTACTTTTTTTACTTGAGTAGTTTATTGAATGGATACTTTTTAGTTTTACTTCAGTAAAAATATGTTGAAGTAGAGCTACTCATAATTGAGTACTCTACCCATCTTTGCAAAAACGCCTAGTGTTCTTTAATGTCTGCATTTATTATAGTCTAGATGCAAACATAATTAAGTTAATGTGAAATCAGACAGGCACAAAGTGAGTATGTGGTATTTTTTCATCTATTAACATGATAACTTGGGTTTTTATTCTCTTCTGAGTGCTTTAGATGTCCACATGTTTGGCTCATCAACCATACCTGCTGCAGGCAGCTAGTTCCTGACTCTGCTTTGTGTTTTCCAGAACAACAGGACAGTATGGCCACTGTTGCTGTTAGTCCAAGTGAATACCTTCAGCCCTCCACTGCTTCTACACAAGTAAGTAGCTGCATATGCTGCCAGCCCATGCATTATGATAATACTTATTATGTTAGGGCTGCGCAATAGATCAATACTAATAAGTATTGCGATAGAAGCGTGATCAGTATCAGCAGACGTTACGTTCTATAGAGCATTCAGTTTTCACTGAACTCTGATCCAGAACTGCACTGCATTCTGGGAGATGTAGGCAGAGGTAAGGCTTTAACTGCTAAACTTCACACAGTTGGGCTAGGTTGACATGTTTGTCACTGTGAGGGTGAAAGTATTGAATATTTATTTGTGGAGTCTTCTCAGCCTTTGATATTTCGGTTGAATTTGCAGAAACTATTTACAGAAAAAATTGGAAAGAACATTGTTTTATAAAATTTGCTAATGTTTCTCATCTCTAACAATTCAGCCTTTTCAGATGAAATGTATGTAATAAATGTAGCAAATATGTTCACAGGATGAAAGGGAGTGAAGTAAATCCCCTCATTTAATAATTTTAAAAATGTATGCTTCCTTTGTTGAAAAATAATCAGAAACCTATAAAAACAAAAACTCCTCTTCAGAAATGTAACTGTCTCATAAGCAGATCTCTCTGTTATATTCTTTATATTTATATATTTATTTTTTTTACTGTAACAAATCCTTTATTATATGTATTTGAATAGTATTTGTGGACATTTTAAGTTAAGAAAATAGTATTTGTGCAGACTGAAAGGTAGACATGGTTTTATTTTACCCATTTATGTATAAATTACTTTCTATTTTGCAGATTGCAACAAACTAAAACCAATATTATCAATGCCTGTGGATCTTTCTTATCTTTATCATAGTATTGTGATATTTGTCATTGTGTTAAAGATCCTCTATCTAATGTTATTTGTTTGAAACAAAGTAAAAAGAAAAAAAAAAGGTTGGTGAAATCAGCTGACTTGCTCTTCGGTTACCTAGCAACTCATTCATTCTTTGGTTACCTAGCAACAATCTAATGAGTAACTGGAGCAGCAGCAGTTTAAAGTTTCTCCTCTGTGCCTCATTACTGCTTAAGAGCAGAAAAACAATGTTGCAAACTAAAAGTTGTGGATAAAACAGGAAAAGTTACATAATTACTGTGACAAAATGTCAGACATTCTGTTCTATTCTATTTTAAATGCAGATCGCTACCAGGGAGTTTTCCTGTTAACAACCATCAATATATAATTCTTTGAAGAATTTAAATTAAGTCACATTTAATTTCTCTTTGGAATCAATGAAGTATTTTTAAATTTGAAATGAATTAAATTTGAATATTTAAAACAAAAAAATTTATCAGTAACAATGGATATCGACTGATATGAAACCCTTATATCGTAATACATTTCCCAGCCATATTGCCCAACCCTTGTTCTTAATGAAATGTTTTAAATCAAATCAGATTGATTTGATTCCTTGTTTTCTCACAGCAGGACACACAGCCGTCTCCTCTGGCCCTTCTGGCTGCTACTTGCAGTAAAATCGGACCCCCCGCCGCTCAGGCCCCCGTCACCTCTCCTCCAGCGCAGCCGCAGCCTCGCAGGCTTCAGCCCATAAAGCCCGCCCCCATCGCACCGGCTCCGCCCAAAAACCTGGGTTTCCTCTCAGCCAAGGGCAATGTGATCCAGCTGCCGCCCGGCTTGGGCCCCTCCGCTCCCGGCAGTCCCATCGTGCTTACGATCCAACAGAGCCCCGCGCGCACCAACGCCGCCGGGCCCGCCAACATCCAGTACCAGGTGATGCCACAGATCCAGGTGATGCCGCAGGGTGGTCAGATCCAGCTCATCCCAGGCACCAACCAGGCCATCATCACCACTCCCATGACCGTGCCGGCGGCCGCTGCGGCGACGCCGGTCACGCCTCAGAAGACCGTGGCCATTAAACCGTCGCCAAAAGTACGGAAGCCAAACAGCGGCGCTGCGAACGTGATGCAGCTGCCCGCCGGGCTCACTCTACCCCTCAACGTTGCAACCGGAGAAGTGGGCGGGTCTCCGGTCGTCACGGAGACAGCCGCCTCACCTCCCACGCCTGCAAAAGGGCGACGAGGGAGGAAGAAGAAAGTGGTTCTGCCAGCCGAACCGCCGCCGACTCAGGCCGCCTCGCCGCCACCGGAGCAGATGGAGACCATTTTGATTGAAGCCGGAGATAACATAATACAGGTTAGGATACGTCTATGGCCTAGACAAAGCATTTTCATTACAGTTTTTGAACAAAATTCTTCTTAGATAATGAAATCTTAGCCCGATCAGTTCAGATCGAGCCGTTTTAAGGCTTCTTGTTACGTTAAATCAAAATAAGCTTCTGCTTTCCTCCCAGTGTTTACTCTCACGTGTAAAAATGGCTGCAAACAGATGTGCAATAATAAAACTGTATATCTTTGAAAAGCATAAGTGGAGCCTCCCGCACAAGCAAAAAGAATGCATTAAGTGGTTTCTAGATAGTAAGTCATCAACAAAATATTTGCATTTCCCAGCAGCCATTGTATTGTGCCACTCAAGCTTTAACAGCAATGCAAAAAACAAACAAGAAACAAGCCCATTTTCAAGTAATATAAAAATGCAAAAACATTCTCAAAGATCAATAAACTTTACATTATAACGAACATTTATTGCTGCAACTGGGATACATTTTAAATATTTAAAATAAATAAAATAACAGAAACAAAATATAAAATGAATTACGATCCTTCCAATTTTATTTTGAAGGATATATTAAATTATCCTTCAAAAAAAGGGCTAGTTGAGACCAAAGCACCAGATTGAAGACTTTTGTCATCCAAATTTTGGTGAAAAGAAAAAAACAATACATCAAACAAATGGAAATTATTGATATCGCTTTAATTGATCATGCAATAAATTTATTTATTGATTTATTGTGGCAGGCCTACTCATTAATTAAGTATAACCTGTTCAAGGAAGCATAATTTAAAGTTGTTGACATCCAGCTATAAGCTTTCCTGTCTTTTTGTGTAGGCGGGGAACAATTTGCTGATCGTCCAGAGTCCTGGGCAGCCACCTATGGTGCAGCAGGTCCAGGTGGTTCAGCCCAAGACAGAGTCTCAGTTGATCCAGATTCCCCAGCAGGCTTTGAAAGTGGTGAAAGCTGCTTCTGCCACACTGCCTCCAGTCCCACAGAAACAACCTGCCACTCCGAGTCTGCAGGTGACTCCATCGGAACCATCATCAACCCAGGTATCGTCTCAGTCCTTCTGTCAGTCCAAATCGCTGCAGACTGACAGGAAGTCAGCTGCAGCACCAATATTTAAATCAGAAATGTTTACGCTCTGTCAGCTTTGCTTGAAGTGTCGGTGTTTTCCACTGGTGGCCACATTTCTGCTAACCCACTAATATCAGAGCAAATTTTTTGTTTGGCCTCTTGGCGCTTTTGCTAATTCTAAAATATTTATATGTTAAATAATTTGATTGTTTTTGTTGTGACACCATCTGGTTATGCTTGTATTTTTGTTCTAAATGTATACATTTTAATGTGTACCTATTTGTTTTTGTTGGCTGTTATTTTGTAGATCAAAATCTCTGTTTGTTAATCTGTAATGTTTCTTTTATATAAACTAATTGGTGAAACTTAAGAAAACATATTTTAGCTCATTTAGCTTCCCCTAAATTATTTTTTCCAGATGAAAAGTACTCTTTTACTTGGCTGAAACGTCATTCAGCTTTCAGTTGAATAAAGTTTGACATCTGTGCTGAAGTTTTGGACATCGACTGTGAAGAATACTTCAAATAGATGTTTGTACCGTGCTCTTATTTTGAAGGGGATGAAGATGAAGACATAGGACTTCAGTTTCCTGTTCTCGTGTTATATTAGGCGTTAGATATAAACATAAAACGGTATTTAAGGGCATTACAGAATATTTATGTCAAGATATAATTTGAAGGTTTTGCTTTAGCATTAGCTTCTGCTAAATGCTGTGTTGGTGTCATGCTTTAGCGTTAGCGGGACTATTATTTATAATTAGTGCTTTAGGGTTAGCATAACTAACTTTTTGTTTTTATGGAAGACAATGTTCAACATGTCAGTTATTATAAATAATTCAAAAATTATTCAAAATAATACTATAAATTATTTTGAAACAGTATGATGGATAGATAAATTAAACTTCATAATTGAGAAACGCTGTGATAACTTATGGTAAAGAGTAGGAGCTTCTTAAAGAGACGGGGGGCATTTTCAATGTTTGAGATATATAGCATTTCTATAGAAACTGAAGGGAACACTAACACCTGATTGTGCAATAAAAATCCACTGGAAATTACATAACGCTGCCCCTTGAAGAAAAAAACTCATTAAATCACCTCACTTCATTTCTCATTTTAATATTTTTTTAACTCTCTCTTTTTTTAGATCCTCTTCAAAACTGCTTCAGGCGAGTGGCAGTCAGTTCAACTACAAGACCCAGGCTCAAAGACAACGAGCCCTACCACCTCTGTCGCGCCCACGCTCCCCACATCGCCCCCTGCTGGCAGCAAAAGGACGCAGGCCGGGGCGCGAAAGGAGCGCACTCTGGCAAAGATCGCCCCGGCAGGAGGGATGATCACATTCAGTCCTTCGCAACTGTCCTCTGCAGCGCAAGCAATGCAGACAATCAGCATCAACGGGGTTCAGGTCCAGGGGGTTCCGGTCACCATCACCAACGCAGGAGGTGAGACGATGAGGCGTTCGCTCTTGTTACCGAGAAGTTAGTTTACAGCACAGATAAAGTAAGGTATTACTTTACACTTTTGAACTGCCTTGTTGCTGAAATGTGCTGTACAGATAAACTTGATAATTGCAATAATGGCCAACTAATTTGGTCATTAATTGTTAACTGGAGTATAAAGACTCAAATAAAAGCTAATTGCTTTTCAGAGCAGTACTGAAACCAAAATTATACAAAAATATATACATTGTGCATTGAAAAAAGAAATCTTCATCAACCCAAAACTCCTGAGGAATCGTTTTATTTCGCTTGCTTCACATTATGCAAACAAAATCTCTTATTAGGCACATTTGTTATCCATTTTTTAATATTGGTTAATAAAAAATTGCTGCAAATGTTTAAGAGTTCACTAAAGGAATGTATTCATACAGAACTTTTAAAAACAGGTTAAAGCTGCACCAAAATGTTGCATAAAGACAAAAGTACGATGTTACATTTATTTTGTGTAAAATATAATAATGTAAGTTTTTATTTCAAAAAGGAATTATTTTAATGTATTTGTAATATTGTATAAAAATGCTCAAATTAAAAGTATGCAGAATATGCCATTTTTAATAATAAATCATCAGAATAATTGATAATTAAACTAAAATAGTTGTTAGTTACATTCAACTTAAAGAAAAAAAAAAAATCATGTTGGCGATTTATCTACTGTGTTGTTTGGACTATAAGCCGCCACTTTTTTCCCCACTTTTTGAATCATACGGCTTGTAGCCCTGTGTGGCTTTCCTGTGGATTTTTCTTCAACCACCAGGGGGCTCTGTAGCAGGAAGTGAGTCATTGTAAGTCAAAACTGGAAATCAAAGAAGAAAGTACTGATTTTCATTTAGCACAAGCACATGCTAGTAGCAGGTTTTCCAGTTTTTTTTTTAAAACATTGTAGATGCGGCTTATAGTGAGGTATGCTCTATAGTCCAGAAAATACAGTATTCCTGTCATTCATTGTTGTGCTTTAATTAGGCCAACAGCACCTGACGGTGCAGACAGTGCATGGCGGAGGCCTGCAGCTGGCAACAGCGCAGGGCCAGCCGGCCATCCAGGTAGACCAGACGCTGACGCTGGAGCTGCCGGGTCAGCCAGGGGAGAAGAAACGTCGCATGGCCTGCACATGCCCCAACTGCAAAGATGCAGACAAAAGGTGAGTGCGGTAACGGACAAATACCTGCTGATGTAGTGGACAACTTTAGAGAAACAAATTCAGTTTGTCACAAATGTCTTCCCAAACATATTTGTCAACATCCTGTTGATTCTTGGTATGTTTCTAGGTATGTTTCTATTATGATAAATTTACATTTGACATGTTTTTGTTCTTCCATTTGAGTCCCAACTGCTTCTAAAAACAGCACAAGTGCTTAGTCATAGGCCTGTCACAATAATCAATCAATCAATTAATAATCAGTCAATAATTTCCATTTACATGATCTTTTGTCTCTTTCTACCAATATCTGGATGACAAAAGTCTTCAGTCTGGTTTATTGGTATCAAATAGCCTCAGATTTAATTACAGTCTTCATAATTCACTTTATTTGTAGTTTTACGTATTTATTTAGGATATTTAAAACGTCTTCCATTTCCAGTGATAAATGTTCATTAGAGTTTAAATTTTATTTATCTTTGAGAATGTGTTCCTGCATTAGTCTCAAAACAACAATATTGTCGTTTATCACGATAATTTCTGTGACAATTTATTGTCCTGTCAGGCCTACCCAGCCTGACAGCGTGCAGGCACTGCGCCGTTACCTAGCAACCCCAGCCTAGCCCAGCCTCGTTACCTAGCAACCCAAGTAAAGTTCCAGCAGGTTTGGTCAGTTGGCTTCACTGTCGTCTGTACAATAGAGAAATGTTTTGCGGTTGACTCACAAGTTCACCATGTGCTTCTTCAAGTTGGGCTGCAATCAGACATTATTAAAGGGAACAAATTATGCCAAAATTTACATTTTACAGATTTTTGTGCATTGATTTGGGTTTCTACTGCTTCCATAAACAACGCAATAAGTTAATATTTGGAGAATGAGCCGTTTAAAAAGCTTCAGCAGGAATTGCCCCTCAACTAGTGACCCCGTGACCCCAGAGCCTCTTGACTTTTTCTGTGCTGTATTTGTTGCTGCCTCTTAGGCAGGACCATCTTAAAAAAGTGGTTTTCAATCTCAGTGAGTTTTTTTTATCCCATTAACCAACATTTGATTTCTAGTGATGACACTTGTGTACCGGTTTTCTCAATTGTTGACTGTGTTGTGTCCTCCGGGACTTTGTATTTTTGTTTTTTTATGATATAAAGCACTTTGAACCACTTCCTGAAATGTGCTGTACAAATAAACTAGATTGATTAATTGATTATCCTGGTAAAATGAAACAAAACTAGCAACCCAGTCAGATCAGCAGGTTTTACTGCTGCACGCACTGCACAATGGCTGCTGGAAAAGACCTGTGGGTTTTTTGTTTTTTGTTGACTTACCGTACAGAAACAGTTTGCTGCATTTTTGTTGATTGTTCAGGAGGATCCACTTCTGCTTTTCAAAGAAGTACGGTTGTATAATTGTGCATCTGTTTTCACATGTGAGTGTAAACGTTGATTTCGGGGGTGTGGCCAGCAGCAAGGGGCAGAACTGAGCGGTCTGAAATCTCATTACCTAAGAGTAATTTTTTGCTAAAAAATGTAATGAACATGTTTTGTAGCTATCCTAACCTGTTGAAGGAAGGAAGCGTGATAAGTGACCTTTAATGTTTGCTGTGCAGGCCCGGGGAAGTGGGGAAGAGGAAACACATCTGCCACGTCGCTGGCTGTGAGAAGACGTTCAGGAAAACGTCGCTCCTCAGAGCCCACGTCCGGCTGCACACGGGGGAGAGGCCCTTCGTCTGCAACTGGGTTTTCTGCGGGAAACGTTTCACACGCAGCGACGAGCTGCAGAGGCACGCGAGGACGCACACAGGTAAGCGCTTCGTGAAAGAAGGCATCCCTCAGGGATCTGTGCTGGTTCCAGATGAACTAGTGGGTTAAATGTTGGGCTGAAACTAACAGTTGTTTTAGTAATTGATTATTCTGATGACTTGCCGGGTTGGAAAAATTATGCAGATTTTGCATTTAATTTAACCCTTCTTTATACAATATTAGAAATTTATTTAAAAATGCAATCAAATAAATAATTAAATTTCTTTTTTAAATAAGAAAAAAGCATTTATGGTCTAAAATGCAACAACGTAGCATTTCTCTAGTGAATGTTTGATCATTTGTAACAAAGGATGTCTGCAGCTAAAAAATACTTGAAAAGCTCAGCCTTTCTCTCGACTTAATATCAGTACAGTGTAGAGCTAATCTATTGATTATTGTTTGAATTAACCAATTAGTAACAAAACATAAGATGATACTTGATACATTTTTGTTAACTATGGTTGAGCTATAAGTAGAATATATTTAGATAGTTGTATTTATTATTTCTCATCTTAAATGCCAAATGTGTATATTTTTGTCGAACAGATATTATTTATAAACTAATAAGATTATTTTGCCCTTAAATAAATTTTTAAATTTTTTATGCACCGCTCTGAGTGTGTTGTTCTTTCAGCAGTCTGTCCACTCCGCTGGACGATTAATCGGTTACTAAATTAGTTGGCAATTATTTCCGTAATCGACTTATTACAATTAATCAGTCTGTGAACTCTTCTCACAGTCAAACTAAGATATTAGTTTCACTTAGACTTTATAGTGACCAACATACTGAATGTAAAAAGTGCAAAATACTGAAGACAGAAGGGAAAAAAGACAACGAATATGTGAATTAACCTAAAAATATCCCAACAATCATTTCTGCATGGTGTTGCATCACAATTCTCACAACAGGCAACCACAGACTCCTCCATGCTGATAAACATGTCAGTAACTAAAATAATCTGAACTTCTGATTCTGCAGACATTAAAAAAATAAATCTGACACATTCTCATAATTCAGCAAATAGAAATAATTGTAATAATTCTAACTGACCTAAATTAAGAAAAGTTTGGTTTGATTTAACTTCAGACAGTCAAACAAAAAGGTTTTATCTTTTTTATTAAGTTGTGCTAAAATGCATTCCTCATCATTTCTTTGTTTTTTTTTTCACAGGAGACAAACGCTTCGAGTGCAGTCAGTGTAAGAAACGCTTCATGAGGAGCGACCACCTGACAAAGCATTACAAAACTCACATAAACACCAAGAACTTATGAGTTTTTTTTTTTACCAAAACACTCAGAACTTTACCACAGGAAGGAGTCAGGAAGTCTGTGTGACTCACAGAAGTGAAGCCCAGATGAAGCCCCAAAAAATCTCCTCTCACTGACTTGATGTACAAAGAAATCCTCCCCTGAGGCTGATCCAACAAAGCTATTAATTACAGTTTATATCCTTTTTTAAAAGATTTTCCTGCTGGTGTAAAAAGCGTCCGAATGAAACTCGGCTTTAATTCTGCGGCTTGCAGGTGTTTAACTCTGTGTCGCCAACCCACTGATTCAGACGTCAACATGCTAACGGGGGATCTGTGATGGTTTCTGTCTCTGTTGTCTTTCAAAAATCAAGAAATGTTTTTTTTTAAATTGCCCAAAATAAATGTTGCCCCAGTGGAATATTAATATAATTTTTGGTCACTTTTCAACATATAATTTTTGTCGTTTTATGAAAATCTTGAGAAAATCAAGGCGTTTAGTTGACATTCACTGTTTTATATACATGAGGGTAACAGCCTGTTAGCTACCCTAATTACTACTACTAATAAATAATAATAATAATAATAATAATAAACATTTTAATTAAATCTTACACACTGATTAATTTGACTAGATCTTGACTAAAATCATTGGTGTCCAAACAT
This sequence comes from Poeciliopsis paucimaculata, assembly GCA_903067055.1. Lineage (NCBI taxonomy): Eukaryota > Metazoa > Chordata > Actinopteri > Cyprinodontiformes > Poeciliidae > Poeciliopsis > Poeciliopsis paucimaculata. Next base: position 155,687 of record CAEGAD010013422.1, read on the forward strand.
TTTGTGCCAAAACTGGCAAATTTAAGTGAAATTTACATTTTTAAACTAAAAATGCAAAAAGTAGTTTATTTAGATTTTTCTCTTTTACCGACTGGATAATAAACACAATTTTTATGAGATCTATCAATCTTTATACATCCAGAACATAAAAAGGCCTCAGATTGTTTCCTTATTAAAAGAAAAACCGACAATTTAGTTGTTTTTTGTTGGCCAAATTTTTACCATTCTTGACCAATCAAAATCATTTCAACGGCCACAAATGGCCTGCGGACCACATTTTGGACACACCTGGGCTTAATGGAAGATTTTTTAACTATATAACTTGCAATCAGAATGGAGAATTACAGTTTCTCAATTTGATAGTTTTTGTTTAATTTAAAATTTATATGAACCTGCTAACGGAAAAAGGCCAGTAGATCTGCTGTGAGTGAAACAGTTCAGTTATTATTACTACCTACTGCTTCAGAGTGACCTGAACGCAGCAACAGCAACATTTTATTTCAGTCTAAGATCAAACATTTGTTGAATTTGGGATCAAATATAACTGATATGGAAATTCAAAAGTTATCAGGATCCCAGTTTGAACTGATTTAGAAGTTTATTAAAGTGATTTGTTGTGATCCACAAAAAAAATGTTTAACTGCCAGAGTGAAGGAAAAAACAAAACAGGAGCAGCATTTTGTTAAAATGAGTGACTTTTTCATATTAAACTAGTTTTATATGTTGTTATAACAAGATTTCTATAATTAAGATCAAAATATGTTAATTATTATTATCTAAATTATCTATGATCAATTAAGTATTATTTAATTGTGAATTAAATGAGAAAGATCGTAACAGCGAGAACACGGAGAGTCACAAGGACCTAATTTATTTTAAGAAAAATAATGTATGTAAATTGAAATACTGCGCCTAAATGTATTCCCCGTCTCTGGCGGTAAAATGTTTCTGTATTGATCGCCTGTCAAACCATCAAAACAAACGGAAACTGTTTTAATCCCAACATGTGAAGCAACAGGAGTGAAACTATGAAATGACACAAAATTCATAAAAACTTTTGCGGCTTTGAATAAAATAACTCGTCTGTCCAAACGCATTTAGCAAATTGTCATACATGTTGAAAATACAGAAACTTTTATCAATTTGAGTTTAATTAAGGAATTTAAAACAAGCCATTAATTGAAAATCGTCTTCTGAAATGTTGCATTTCCTTAAAGGTTTGAAAAGATTAAATTTATGTAAAATATTAGAGATTAAATGATGAGTAAATGACTCAAACTTTAATTTTGTTTCCACTGTTGGATCCAGGTACGATTACATCTGAGAAATCAGATCTCGATACGTTCGGTACTGTAAAATCACTTTTTCTCTTGTTAATCCCGTGACTTTTAGACTTTATTCCACACAGGTTGTGAATTTTCTACTTTATTTTCTACTTTAAGATTCTGTTATAAACTAGAGAAGCAGATTTTTAGCCACACCAGGAGAATAAATAATCATCAAACTGATCTGTAAGCAGCTGTGAATGACTGATTCGTCCTCCCAGTACGCCGACATTTTATCCCAGTTGCACCTGTAAACAAACCACAGCATGTTTTTATCTCTAATTGTTTTTCATGATGAAATCTTAAATTTCATCATGATTTCAAACATGGATTAAGTTAATCCATGTTTGATTTAACTTAATTTGAGGTTTTGGTCTGAATGTGCTTGTATTTATTTAGGTTCTGATCTTATGTTTACCTGTTGGTTCTCATGAAATATGACAGATTGCAACTCCTGATTAAACAAAAATCACTTTAAAACGCCAGCTGTCAAAGTGGGTACAAGTCGACGCATGACTGGTACAAAAAGTTACAAAATTGTACGAAATGAAGGGGCTAAAAGCCCAGCGCATATGGTAGCCAGTTTATTTATTGTTTGATAAAGCTGTTAAAAACGTAAAGAGCTCTGTGTAAATTTGATTTTATGATTGGATCTTTTATTATGCGACAATCAGTCACAATATGCAAAAAATGTTTGTTTTTTCCTTTTTATTTTGTAATTCTTCACCATAAATCAAATAATTAACAGGAGATTCTGCTCTGATTACATGCGGTTCGTTTTGATAAACAGGATGTGCCGACTTCCTTCCAGAAGCCTAAAATTGATTATTAGTTCCTAATATTTATTGATTGGTTCACAGTTTACAAACCTTTGGTTTCATGTATGCCATTAAAGTTCAGTTATTTCACACGGGGTGACAGATTTTTTTAGTTTCGGGTGGCCAATATTTGGTGTAATGTATTTTAAAAGTTGTCTGGAGACTTGTGGGTGGAAAAAAATATTTATGTTTTTCATAAATGTGTAAATAGTGTTTTTTGGAACCAGTAAATGTAGGCTATAAGAAAAGTTACATAGGTATTCGGTTGGTTTTGGCCAGCCTGGAAGGAAAGAACCTTGTACAGTTTGTAAGTTAAAGTATATAAATATATATAAATCTATATATATATATATAAATTGTGACATTGTATAGATTCATTCCTGCTTTGTATTATTTGTTTAGATTTTTTTAACTGAATGAGATGCCTTAGACAGCTGCGCCCAGTATTTAACTTTTTTTTTCTGTCTAATCCTGGTTAACCTTTGTAAAACTTGCTTTGTGTTTCTACCTTATGTTATAAAATGTCACGAGCACTGATTATAAACCCCTAGGTTCCAAATTTTGTACAAAAGTATTGCTGATTGTAATTAAATATAATGCTTTTTTTCTAAATTATGGCAGTTCTGGTGCTCAATTTCTGTAAATGAAGCAATTCTTCTTCAAACCTGACATAATGTTCTTCAGCCGCTTTGTGTGTTTTGCCAGAAGAACACAAAAAACCAGCACGTAATCATTGATATTAAAGGTGCTAACACACATTTGCTCCTTTTCTACATTCACCTCAATAAAAAGTGCTCAAACCAGTCTAAACGCTTTCAGTTCATTTATTTTGGGGAAATCAACAGAAGTGATCAAGGCTAATTAATGATACTATTTGCTAAATTAGTTTTTTTTTTTTTTTTTTAAATACGTTTAAATATGGTGATTATCAGTTGCCTGTTTGCATGTATGTAAGTTTTACGTTGGTCAACAAATAGTGTGGAAAAGAGGTGAAAAAACATTGTATTTTTAGGAAATGTTTCAATTTGTTTGGGAGCAGTGTGAGATTGTAGCTGGTCTTTTACATGTGCTCTTTATTTTCTCTTTCCAGTTTTCTGTTTGCACCTGTGAATAAAGAAAATTCCTATTTCTCCACATTCAAATAACATGTAAAGAATTAACTGCAGAAGATGGAATTATAAAAATAATTAAAATATATTTTTATTGAAAATACTTTTTAAAATATATTTGTTAATACTTTTTATTATTATTACAAATAATTACAGATAGTAATTATTTTTTATTTAAAAATTTAAATATATTTTTAAAAGTTTTTCTGTAATTGAAATTTTTTTTAATAATACTGAGTCATTTTAATTCCAAAATGCAAAACAAGCAAAAAGTAACCAGATAAAAAGGCTAAAGCTGATTTAGTTTGTAATAGATCTGGAGATTATGGTGCAGAGAAAAAATCTTAATAAAATCAAGAAAATTATTATTAACCTTCTTCATAAGATTGTCATTAAACAAAAGTTTCCCATCAACTCTTTGAACATTTTTAATTAATATGAGTTAAAAATCATGTAATTTCCCTTTTGGGATTGATAAAATATTTTTTAACTTAACTTGAACCGACAAATATAAATATAGACGCTGCTTTGTTACATAAACAAAACAGGCAATCATGAGGGCAGCTAAATGTCTCTTCCTGCTAGCCTACATCTGTCCTGGTCCTTCATTGACAGTTACCGTGGTTGCCATGTCTGTTTTGTCTTGCTCTATGGTGGTTGCCATGGACGTAGAGGACATCTAACGTCCACCAGCAAAAAAATCCTCCAACTCAAAGGATTTAAAGGAAATCTGCGGAAACCCAGATTGCCGATGCTACCCGGATGAAGTCGCCATTCACCACCACTACAGGTAGAACCATAACACCGGTTGTGTGAGAAGACTTCTGAGCTGATTTTATATCACCGGTGTAAGATTTATTTATCTCTAGTTCAGCGGTTATTTGATTTGCAACCAGCTAACTTGATAAGTAAGTGAAAGGGTTTGATAATTATTAGCATAGCTGAGCCATCCAGGAAGCTCCCTTTGTTGACATAATTGTTACACGTCTGTTTAAAACCTTAACAGTCAGTGTGCTAAATTAACACGTTTTTGCCTTTTGGCTACTTAATATTATTACAGTATTATAAGTTTTATTACGATAGCGATAAAGTAATGATTAAAAAAGTCCTTAAAAACTTGTGGTAGTCTTCTCTGGTTGTTTGGCTGGAATTGATCTCCCCTGCAATATTTTGAATTCAATTAAATTGAATTAAAGCAAACAGAAATACTGCTCTTACTAAAAAAGAAAACAATTTAAAAAAAGAAAAAGTTGCATATAAATTAATAATAGGAATGAATTTAGCCTGAAAATAATCGAAGATATTAATATTTATTGCTGCTCTCAACCTGAAAATTTTGTCGTTTGGGTTTAGCAAATATTTCAATTGTTGTTGTCATGATGATTTTACTGATGGAGATAAAACAGAAATCTCTAATACAACAATTGCCCATTTGTTTTGCCAGGCAACCAGGCTAATTTACTGCTGGATAAGAAAGTAGTTTTCCCCATTTTCTCCCAAACTCTGTAAAGTCCATTTCAATTCACATTCCTCTCAGGGTTGTGGTTATCTCTTTTTTATCCTTCACATTTAAGTTCATTTCATTTTCTTTTCTATTTCATTCACACAGTAATATATTTGAACAGTTCCTGTAACAACTAAAACAAATCATGAATGAAACGGAGCAGAAAGGAATATAAATCTATAATATCTGCCGCAATTCACATAAAAATAAAATTAGGTATTCAACTCAGAAGACACTTTTTCCTTCCACCTAATTTCCCACGTATGATGTTATTCGACAGCAATCAAGTTCGCCGTGTTTCCTGTGATTATATGGGTCATGCTTTTTCTATTTTCGAGGCACTTTTTCCTTGCTCTTGTGTGAACTTTTAATCTTCCAAGAGGCTGACTTTTGTTTATTAAATCATGATAAGTAAACTGTGGAAATATACAGAGTACTTAAAAATTGTCCTCAAGTAAGGGTAATAGTACTTCAGCATATTTTACTCAAGTAAAAGTAAAAAGTAGATGTCCAAGAAATTACTCAAGAGTTAAAAAGTATTTGGTAAAAAGTCAACTGAGATACTGAGTAAGTGATCAAATTATCAATCATTTAATATTTAAAAATTACATCATCAGATGGTCCAAAATGTAAAGTTAAGTGGAAATTTTGGTATTATAAGGACAAAAACGACAAGAATTCATAACAACAGCAAAAAAATTCAGGTAAAAGAAAATGTTTCTAAATCAGTTTCATTCAATAAGAAACTTATGAAACTTTAACAGAAACTGTGTGTCTGTGTCTGGTGAATTTTTGGTTAAAACATTTTTGTTTTTCATTCAGTGGGTAGAAAATCCAGAAATTTTACTCAAGTAAGAATAGAAATACTTCAAAATAAAATGACTAAATAAATGTAATTAAGTAAATGCAGCTCCAACTCTAGAAATGTATATATTGCTCCTATGTGTGATGAATTTATAAAGTTTAGGTTTTGCATACTGAATTTAACTTTGAATGATATTGTAATTTTTCCACCTGTATGAACCCATAGAGAAAAACATTTCGGTTCTGGCATACTTTCTCTTTCTACAGATGTGTTTTGAAATGGCGTCGATCTAACAGGAGGACAGGATGAGGGACTCCTGGCTCTCTGAGCTGGTCTCAGGCCTGTGTCACACGCCGCAGGACGACCCTTTTCCTCTGTGGCAGGATGGGAACCTCAGTCCCTGCTTCAACCAGCTCGTCCTTGGAGCCTTGCCTCACGCCGGGATGGCGGTTTTCAGCGCCTGCTACCTTAGCATGGCTAGGTAGGTCTGATCTACCTTATATACACGTCCCCGATTATTTAAAATGTCTTTTTGTTTTAATGCATGGTTTGAGGGAATGAAACCATGGCTAGCGTAAAGTCACTTTATGATAAAGTTAAATAAAAATGCAAGTTTAACAATTTAGACAAAAATCTAATACAAAAATCTATTAATTAAATAACTACTCCTGAGGTCCAAATAAATATCTAATTTAGTGCATTTATGTCTGTGTTTTAAAAAAAAGAAACATTTTAAGACAATTCTGCACTTATTTTTGCATTTTTATGTAAATGATTTTTATGTAAACTGTGATAACTCTAATTATTTCCTCAGCTAGATGCCAGAATAAGAATTAGATTTTTTTGTATCGATATCTGCTAAACCTCAGATATCGGTATCGGTATTGGAAGTGAAACAAGTGGATCGGTGCATCTGGACCACTTCTTTATTCGTCTCAGGTCCAGTAGGTTGACTTCACAACAGTTTTACTCTATTAATTCTAGCAGAGGAAATCAAATTGTCCAGCAGCTTCTGCCCCTGTACATTAAATAAAATACATTAAATAGCCCTAAACAAACTACAGAGTAATTGCTCTCAATGAGCAGCAAACAGCATTTAATAGTAAACACAGCTAAAATGAACAGCATTAACTGTAATAACAATTAAAAACCAAACATGTCAAAATTACATAGAAAACCCTGTTTATAAATAAATGTGTTTAAAGTATGTGTTAAAATGTAATACGTGTAAAAGAAACAGCTGATCCTGATACGTACCACAGTTACCAGACAGCAACGAGGAAAAGGGGAGGAGCTGTCAGTTACCGGTTGTTATGGTAACCACAGAACTTCCATAGCAACGAACGTGGAGAGAAAATATGTTCCCAACCAAACAAAAATAAATTTGACGAATAAATAAACAGTTATTGACAAACTTTACGTCTATGATATCAAATAAGATCATGTTTACACATTCAGAATAATGGACTCTAAAAAATAATCAAAATTAATGAAATGAATAAAAATAAACCAAAAAATAAATATGAATATTTCACTTTTATCTGTTTTTCAGGAGCAACCTCCTCCAGACGTCGGCTCCGTGCGGCTGGACGCTGCGACTGGTCTCGGCGCTGCTCGCCGTGCTACTGTTCACGGCAGACGCCATCTTGGTGGGCGTCCTCCAGCAGGCGGACATGTACCTGGATGTCTTGGCTGACGGCTCGGCCCTCCTGGCCTGGCTGGTCCACTGTAGCGCCATTGCAGTGCTACTCAGATCTAGCTTCAGGAGAACCAGAGGACCGCTGCTGCTTCTTGCCATCACTCTCCTGTTAGTGCCCAACATTGTCATCACCTTGATGATCTACTGTGATAGCCAGGAATATTTCACAGAACCACTTAAACTGACCAGGTTGGTCCTCACCTCAGTCAGGGCGTTTCTTTTACTCGTTTACCTTCTTGCCTTTGCTTTTCCTTGCATCAGTGAGGCTGATTACACCCTAAATATAAACACAGTGGACGGCTCCCCACTCCTTCCAGAGCCAGACACAGCTGAGATAGTCGCTGAGGACGGAAGCGATTGCCTGTCTCGGCTCTTCTACCTCTGGTTGGGTCCGTTGCTTCGGCGAGGTCGGCAGGGAGAGTTGGGAAGACCGCAGCATGTGTATCACCTTCCCTGGAAGCTGCGCACCAGAGTTGTTTGGCGATACTTCCACCAGTGTTGGGAAAAGTGTCGAAAAGGGGCAAAAAGAAGCGACCAGCAGGACCAGTGGCCTCAACCGGTGAAAGGGTCGGACTCTAAGGAGGAGCTGTTGGAGCTTGAAGGGGATGTTGGGTTGCTGAGGGTGTTGCACAAGGCGTTTGGGTTGCGTTACTACCTCCTGGGTGTGCTGAAGGTGACGGTGAACGTATCGACGTTTGCAGGGCCTCTCTTACTCAGCAGTCTGGTGAACTTCATTGAAGAAAAGGAGGCTCCTTTCAGTCAAGGCGTTGCTTGTGTGCTGGGCCTCTTTGCCGCAACCCTTGCAGGTTCTGTTCTCCGGAACATCTACACCTTTCAGGTCTCCAAAGTTTCTCTGTCGGCACGCGCCTCGCTTGTGTCGGCCGTCTACGGCAAAGCCCTGCAGGTGAGCGGCTGCAGCCTGGCCGGATTCACGCTGGGAGAAGTGGTCAACCTGATGAGCACCGACACCGACCGCGTCGTCAACTTCTTCAACAGCTTCCACGAGCTCTGGAGCCTGCCCTTCTGCTTCTCTGTCACCCTCTACCTACTGTACCTCCAGGTTGGCGTAGCTTTCCTCGGGGGACTCGGTGTGGCGCTGGTGCTGGTGCCGTTCAACAAGTTCCTCGCCTCCCGTATCCTTAGCAACAACAAGCAGATGCTTAAATACAAAGACAACCGCGTCAAGGTGAGATGTTCATCTTTTTGTTTTGGGCAACACTCTTAGAAATTACTGAGATTGTTATTCTTGTACTGGCTTGTCACAGTACTTGGGTAGAGTATCCAAAACTTGTACTAAAGTAAGAGTAAGTACTACGTCAACATATTTTTACTCAGGTAAAAATAAAACTTAGCCGTCCAAGAAATTACTCAAGTTGTAAAAAAGTATAGTTTGAATAACTGATCAAATTATCAGTCATTTAATATTTAATCATTACATCATCAGAAAGACTAAAATATGAAGTTAAGTGGAAATTTTAAATAAGTAACAAAAAAATAATAAAATCAGGTAAAAATATTTTTCCTAATCAGTTTCTTTCAATGAAAAACCTTCACAAAAACTGCAGGTGTGTGTCTCTGTGTCTGGTGAATTTTTATTTAAAACATGTTAGTTTTTCATTCATTGGGTAGAGAACCCAGAAATGTTACTCAAGTAAAAGTAAAAAGTACAATCGCAGGAAAAATAGTCCAAAAGTATTTTTTTTTTTAATAAAAGGTTGCTCAGGTAAATGTACCAAACTCTCACCATATCTAAGTTTGTCACGTTAACAATCTGTGTGATTGAAATAAAAGTCTTTGTTAAATTAGTGTTTTGTTTTCAGACCAGTCAGATGTAAAAGGTGTAAGAGACATTTTAAAACAAAAACAATTTTAGAAAAATGCAGAATGTTTTCTATAATTTTCTACCCTAGAATGTAGAAAACTACCACAAACAATAAGTAATATTATTTAATTGTGAACTGATGCTTATTTTTAGTTCATTTGTATTGTTTTTATCTCCAAACTGTGGTACTGGAAAAGTTTGATAGCGTAATCATAAAAATGCATGAAAAGTTCTTGAATTTTACTGAGTGAACGTTTTGCTAACCCCTGCATTTCAGAACCTAAAAGGCTTTTTGTTTCTTCCAAAGTTGATGACGGAGATCCTCTTTGGCATCCGTGTCATTAAGTTCTACAACTGGGAGCCTCATTTCACCCAGAAAGTGGCCAAGTATCGGGAACAAGAGCTGGCACACCTGAAGAACCTCAAGTACCTGGATGCCCTGTGCGTGTACACCTGGGCTGCTCTGCCTGTCGTCATCTGTGTCCTCACCTTTGTCACATACGTGCTGCTTGGACACCAGCTAACAGCCGCCAAGGTAGAAACTCTTTTTACTCTACTGGCTGTCTCAAATGTCATTATGCTTTTATGTGAAGTTGACGTTTATGACACCTTATTTTCTGGGTTTTATTCAACCAGGAATCTCACACTGAGACGCAATAGTAATATCTTTCATGCATAAATTGAAAACGCAAATTTATGCATGACAAACCGTGTTCACTAAGCAGAACAAATGGAAATAAACCTTTGTTCAAAGGGGACCTATTATACAATATTTACATTTTTAATGTTTTTATTCTTCCATTTGGGTTTCTACTGCTTCCACAAACAGCCCAGGTGCTTAAAAACAACACCCAGCCATTTTTAGGAAAATGAGACATTTCAAAAGCATCCTGATTGTTGAGTCACACTGCGCCGTTACTTAGCAACCCCGGCTGAGCTACAACACATTTGGTCAGCTGTATGGGCTGTACAATGGCTGCTGGAAAAGACAAGTGTTTTGTTGCTGACTTCCCATCCAGAAACCACTTGCTGTGTTCTTGTTGGCTGTGCACGAAGCTCCACTTCTGCTTTTCAAAGATGTACAGTTGTACAATTGCGCATCTGTTTGCAGCCATTTTTTACGTGTGATTGTGTGGATTTAACACCACCATTATTTGGATTTAAAGAGACAAGAGACCCTCAAACAGCCATTCAAAGTAGGCAGAACTGATCAAACTAGAATCTGAATGTCTAAATGTAATGGACATGTTTTGTGTAGCCTAACCTGTGCAAGGTCACCTTTAAAAAAAAAAGCAGTTTTTTGGCAAAAGTGAATGTTGTTTGGTGTCAGGAAAACGAGTAGTTTGCAGCGTATCCGACACAGAGAGCGAGAAAAAAAAGTGGTTTCGAGTTGTTAATCGGTGTTTCTGCATTATTTTCCCCTCTGCTGTGGCGCTCTGCACTGAATGAATAATTCCTACGTCTCCAGGTTTCATTTAGTTAACGGGATTGTTCTTCCACTTTAGCGCGGTTATGGATGGCTTGCAAAAGAATCGTCTTTTTGCCCTCCAGCGTTGGGTGGATGTAAACAACAACACGCTGGGGGCCATAAAGGATGAAAATGGAGCATTCAGAAGGTTTTGAGGTTTTCTGCCCCTTGCAGGTGTTCACCACGGTGGCGCTGGTGGGAATGCTGATCATGCCTCTCAATGCTTTCCCCTGGGTGCTGAACGGCATCCTGGAGGCCAAAGTGTCTCTGGAGCGAATCCAGCGCTTCTTCAAACTGACCAACCAGGATCTGGAGGCCTACTACACCCTGGGTGGGGTTCTGCTTTTTTATCTAATACACAAACCTGTCGCAGTCAATCAGCCACTGAAATGAGCATCATCGTTTTCATTTAGATGATTAAATCTGAATTAATTTATTATTTATATGGCAATTTTATTATTATCACTAATCTGGGTTTGTAAATTTTCTTGTCCTGCTATGAGTCAGTTTGCAATCACTTTGTTTAATTTGTTGGTTTTTTTAGTGCAGTCAATTGAACAGTCAAATGAGAACCGTAACATGATTTTATATAAACATTTCTGGTCATTATTGAGTCGGTTATTGAGATACTTCATTTTGTTGAGATAGGGGTAGGATTAAATAAATTAATCACATAAAGAAGTGTGATTTATATCTTTAAACTGCATACTGTGACTGTATTTAATTATGTTTTTAATTTTATTGGTATTTATTGAACAAACAATGAAACAAATACAACATTTAAAATAGTTTTTTAGTTACAGTGTGCAGTTGAAGTTGGTATTTATTGATAAATTTCTTATTGTGATAAGAATTTTGATTTATTGTTACAATAAAAATCAATTATTCATAATTTTGCTCTTTGGGTGAAGAGAGAAAAATGACAAATGATTGAGCTCATTTTAATTGATCATATAATTAATTGATTGTAACAGACCCGGTTCCTAATCAGTGTATTTCTTTGCTGAAACATGAGTTATTTGTCCACAGTGTCTTCTGAAGACGCCAACCAGACGTCCATCCTGCTGAGCCAGGCCTCGTTTTCCTGGCGACGACCCGATGGCGGTGAAGTGGGAGAAACAGGAATTGAAGCTGGGACAGGAAGTCTGCTGCTGCAAAACCTAAATCTACATGTAACTAAGGTAGAAATGTTGCTTCATGCCTTGATTGTCTTCATTCCTTCTTGGCTTTTTGCTCTTCAACATTCCCGCAGAACTGGTTCATCGAACCAAAGACAAGCCGAGACGTCTCTCCAACGTTTTAGTTATTTACATTCTGACCACTTTTAGATTACATTCAGCGTTTTTAAACAATTAAACAGCAATATGTTGTGTAACGTTGACTGGTTTCACATAAATCAGTGAGAATTGCATTACATTGTATGATAATATGTATTTTTAGATTAATCGATGACTAATTGACTAATCACAAAAAATGTCCACATTCAAATTTTTTTATTTGACAACTTAAGCTTATCTTCTATAATACACTAAATAAATTATTTAACTCCTTTCTCTAATAAGAAAATAAACATTTTATTGCCTAAATTGCAATAATACAAGATTCTTTAGTGTATGTTTGATCATTTGTAGCAAAGGATGCAGCTAAAAAAAAACTTACATCAAATTTAAATAATTTCTTTACAAAATTTCAAAATTATGCACCTCAAAGTGTTTTGGGTCGAACATATTTACAGATAAGCATTTTTGCTTATAATTTATTTAGAATTTAGTTTTGTCTTATTTCAACTGTTGTAAGATATTAAAAACCAGACAAAAAATACTTGGTAAGATTTTGTGTTTTTGCAGTGTATATCACCCTTATTTTTGAATGTGTCTGATTTTGTTTCTAAATACAAAATGTCCATATTTAAGTCAGATCAAATTCATAATCATTAGTTTGGAGCTAATAATGGTGCAATAAATTTAAATAAAATAGAAAATTTAGGTAACACTAATAGTTTGCCAAACACTGCTAAACACACAAAATCTTACCAAGTGTTTCTTTTCTCTACTTTCTATTGCACATATCTAAATAAACTTGAAACAAGATAGAACTAACATATAAATAACTTTTAAGCAAGATAAATAAAATTGTTTAGAGTCAATACTTTCTTAATATTGATGAAAGAGTTTTAGTTCCACATAAAAAATGTTATAAGTGAAATAATCTGCCAGTGGAACTGAAACCTTTTCATCAATAATAAGGAATTATTTACTTAAAACAAGCTGAAAAGTTACTTGTAAATTAGTTTTGTCTTATTTCAAGTGTAGTTAGATATTTTCACTAGAAACTGGACCAGAAATACTTTGTAAGGATTTGTGTTTTTGTCAAATCTGTTCATGTTCCTGGTGTCCATGTGAGCAGCGTCGTGTGTTTTCCTCAGGGGTCTCTGGTGGTTGTTGTGGGGAAAGTCGGCTGTGGAAAAAGTTCCTTACTGGCGGCCATCGCTGGAGAACTCAGCAGGTACCGAAACTGTTTTTATCTGCAGACTGGAGTTAAATTCACAGCTCTATTTAATTGTCCTCTGCTCTGCAGAGTGAGTGGCGTTCTCTATGTGGCAAACAGAGAGGCTGGTTTTGGTTTAGCCGCTCAGGAACCGTGGATCCAACACGCTTCAGTGCGAGACAACATCCTGTTTGGAAAAGGCTACAGCGCTGCTCTTTACCAAGCTGTGATCGAGGCCTGCGCGCTCTCTGACGACCTCAGTGTACGATTTTCTCATAACTATTTGAAAAAACTGAAATTTCACTGCATTTTCTTATTGATTCTTTTATTTGTTTCCAACTTCTGTTTGTCATTTTGCCACTTCTTTCATTTATTTGGCATTCAGAATGAAACTGTCTCCCATTTTATATTTTGTACCAACTGTGCATTGAGTCAAACATCCAATAATTTAAGGTACACTGTAAAAAAAAACATCTTTAAGGTAAAATACCAATAGCTATTGTTACCTGTATTTTACCACAAATTAGATATGTTTTCTGTTTTTTTACAGTGTAGCATCTTGTTGTTTGATGAGGGAATATAAAGTATTCAGGGACATAATTTTGAGTATTTTTTGTAATAATCTCTCTGTAATTAAATTTAAAAGCCCAAATATTCATCACCATTATTTACTGTATTTCAGACTAAATATATGAATTATATAAAGATAAAAAAAATCACAGCTTTTCTATAGATTCTCAAACCGCCTGCATCCATGAAGTAGAAACATGCAATATAGAGCTCAGTCATAGTGACAGTGTAATAAGGCTGATAAAGTGATATATGATATGAATATAAAATGTGTTTTTTATGTGCAGGATTTGGAAATGGGAAGTAAATTGCAAAAACACAAGTTGTTACCAAGTATTTTTAGTCCAATTTGTAGTGAAAATATTTTAGTACACTTGAAATAAGATAAAACTAACACGCAAGTAACTTTTCAGCAAGACATCAGAGCTTGTTTAATAATTTAAAGTTAATAATTTATTTATTTATATTGATGAAAAATGTACTGGTTCCACTGGTACATAATTTTACTTATAACATTTAATAATAAATTAAGTAATCTGCCAGTGGAGCTAGTATTTTTCATTAATATTAAAAAATTGTTTACTTAAAATAAAATCCTATATTTTGGTGAGGATAGTTTTGTCTTATTTGAAGTGTAATAAGTTATTGGCTTTAGAAACTCGACCAAAAACACTGTGATGAAAAGGTGAAGCTCAGGTGGAAATAAGTTTGTGTTTTGTGGTGAATTGACTGGGATTCGTTTGTGTTGTTGCAGGTTTTACCAAACGGCGATAAAACAGAAGTGGGAGAAAACGGAGTGACTCTGAGTGGAGGACAGAAAGCCAGGCTGGCCCTGGCCAGAGCGGTTTATATGGTCAGTCTATTCAATAATAATTACCATATTTTATTTAGAAACCACTTTATATTTAAGGTAAAGTTTTAGACTCACTGAAATAATCTTGTTTAGTGTTCTTAAATCCACTAAACAGACACATCAAGTTTCCCTTGCATGTCCAGGTGTTAGAAACAACCAGCAAAGACACTCAAAGGTCTCTGATAAAAGCTGAAGTTAGAATCTGCACAACTGCAGCTGAAAGCTAATATATAATAGATATATAGATCTATATATATATATATATATAGATCTATATATCTATATATATATATCTATATATATATATATATATATATATATATCAATATATATATATATATATATCTATATATATATAGATCTATATATATAGATCTATATATATATAGATCTATATATAGTTATTTATATATAAATAACTATAATAACAGTTATTTTAGACATATAAATCTAAAATTACTGTCTTAGTAATTTGCCAGTTTCAAATTGGGCTTCTGTCTCTTTAAGAAGCTTCTACTCTCTCTGACACATCATCACATCAGCGTTGTAATCATGTGAGCCTCCATCTTTTTTTCTGGCCTCCTCATAAGGACAAAGAGATCTACCTGCTGGACGACCCGCTTGCAGCGGTCGACACAGATGTGGCCGAACACCTGATGAAGAAATGCATCCTGGAGCTCCTCAAAGGGAAGACCAGGATCCTCTGCACCCACCGCATCGAGTTTGTGGACAGAGCCGACGTGGTCGTCCTCATGGACAACGGAACCATAATTAAAACAGGTAGAATCTGAACTCTGTTTACTGAAGACTACAGTTGTTTCTACGTTCTGAGACACCACATCTTTGTTTCTTGCTAAAGTTTTTAAACTCTCACAGCAAGTAGGGAACTCGTTGTTTTGTGTCCCCAAACTGCAGTTCAAGTCAAATTATTACAGAAATAATTTTCTTACAGTGAATAATATTGTATCCATTAAATTAGTCTTTTTACATATTTTTATCCATATGAAGTCACACAAATACACCCGTTAGTGTTTTTTTATACATGCCAAACCCATAGGGGGCAGCGTAGTGCAAAACTAAAACTTATATCAGCCAATCAGATTTCTTCAAACAACCAATTCTTTACTCAAATTCTGACTTTGCTTCACTTAAATCAGCTTTTTTTTTTTTTTTTTTTTTTTTATTGTTTTATTAAACTTTGCTAAATCCTGTTTTTATAACTGAGAATAAATTTGTTCACGCGAACCTCAAAGAATGTGAAAACTAGATGCCTTTCTTTTAATACAGAAAAAGTGCAAGATTTTTTACAGTTTTGGATCTACCATGAAAAATACGACGGAGTATTAGGACCTGGCTCAGAAAACAAAATAAATTACGAGAATAAAGTGGCAGTACTACGGAAACTCCAACACAAAAAAAACAATCTTAAAACTGTGGTAAAATGAGGAGTGTTGAAAAAATGAAGTTATTTTCTTATTTTTATGAATAAGGAAATACTTAATCTGTCAACACATCAACATCAGGTTATTATAATATAATAAGATAATAATTTGATGCAGATGTAGTATTTACTTTAATTGTATTCTGGTAATATTCTGACTTTGTTCTCATATAAGTATGAATTTGTTCTTGTATTATTACTGTGACATTATTTGTAAAATGTGACTTTGTTTTTGTAATATTGTGACTTTTCTGAGGTTGTTGTCATCATACTATTACTTTATTCTTGGAATTTTATTTATTTTTTCTTAGCGTAGCCCTAATACTTTGACGTAGAATAAGATCTCTTTTTTTTAAATTATCACTGCGCTACCATATTAGTGCCGTAAACATATTTATTGTCTCAAATCTTTGTTGCACAAAGAATTTATCTCAAACGATTCCTGAGTCACTATAGATTAATTTTAGTTTTTGTTTCAGTCGCTGTCATCATATCACTGTAATCCTTTAGTCCAACCAGAGACATGGAGGAAGAATTTGTCTTTTTATTCTGCAGAGTTTTGTTTTACAGGAACGCCAGCGGAGATTCTCCCTCTCATTCAGTCTGAGCCAAAAATGGGGAAAAAGGATGACAAAGCAGATCAGAACGGTACGCTGAGGTCCTGACCGATGCCTGCAGAATAAATCTCCGATTAGGGATCATCTCTGATACAAAATGGGATGCATATAAATACTTTAACTTTAGCTGAGACAATAAAACTGTGTGCTGAATCAGCTGTAGCTACTTAATGAAAGCTACTTTAACCTGATGCTGCATTATAAGAATCTAATTCCTGTTTTATTTTTCTGATTGAAACCAGATGAGCAGCAGAGTGAGGATGAGCTGGCTCCTGTCCCTGATCTCTGTGTGGACGACGATCCCCATCTGCTGGGTACGGAGCAGAAGCGAGTGGGTGGACTGGCGTGGGGAGTGTACAGGACCTACTGGTTTGCTGTGGGTGGAATCCTGGCTGCCGCCATCTTGATGTCTCTGCTCCTCATGCAAGGTCTGGAAGACCAAAAAAGACTCGCTGCTCTGACTCTAAAGGTTTATTTACTAGAAAATAATCAGGAAAAAATACAGCAGACGAGTCTGAATCTTATATACAATTATACATTTTTGTTTCTGCAAGCCTGTCAAAACATTACATTTTTGTCTTCCAAGACAAAAAACCTGCAACATTGCAGGTCATTCCAGATCCCACCAAACTTAAATACAAATAAATAAATACATTTTCCAAGCGTAACAGAAAGTACAGTCGACGCTATTGGGAAATTTTAAGATAATCTTAATGGGGGAGTGAAGCAGAAATACAATCTGTACAAATTATGATAATCTGCTATTAATTCTGTGCTCTGTACATTTATGTTTTAAGCCTCGAAGAACGTTTCTGATTGGTGGCTTTCCCACTGGATCTCCTCACTAAAGACTAACGGTTCCAGTTCTGCCAACGATTCGTCTTCAGTCGGTCTTGTTCCTCCTCACATCCTTCTTTTCTCACCTGGAGGCTTGATGTAAGTTATTCAAACTGAAAAAATCCTTCAAATAAGATAAAGTACTTGGTATAAACATTATTTAACTAAAAAATGTGAATTTAATTTAATTTCCCTCCCTCTATCCAGGAGCCCTTTGCCCTCTGTGGAGGTTCTTGTTTCCAGCAACGCCACCAGCGACGTTCGCTTCTACCTGACAATCTACGGCTCCATCGCCGCCTCCAACACCGTGTTCACAGCGGTTCGGGCCTTCCTCTTCGCCTACGGAGTCGTCTGTGCTGCTTCTGCCATCCACAACCGGCTTCTGGACCGGGTCCTCCAGGTATGCTACAGCGTTTGGCAACAGGGGTTAACGGTTATTATGGGATGACTGGTAAGTAGAAAACACCGGTTTATAGCAGTGCTTTGGTAATATATTCATACTTCTTGACATTATGTCCTTCGTTACTGTGATGGCCAAATCCATGACCACACCCTGATGACAAAAGATGGGGGCCAGGGCTCAGCAAGTTTAAGTGCTGATTG